>RJWH01004700.1:0-98888 GCA_004363575.1 Solenodon paradoxus
CTGGGCCCCAGCGGAGGGTGGGTGCCCCTGCCCCTGCCGCCAAGTCCCCACGCACAGCAAGCCTTTCCCAGTCGCCGCCCCTCCTGCCCACACTGCTCCGGCTCTGAGACGACTGAGGACCGTCAGGCTGAGCCCGGACGCCCATGCGGCCTGTTCTCTGGCCTCTGCCTCAGGCCCGTGGGCCTCGTGCGCGCTCTCCGTCTCCCGTCAGCCTCTCCCCAGTGAAGACACACGTCCCAGCCGAACAGCCCCGTCACAGGCCCCTCGGAGTGACGTTTGATCTGTGCGTCTTGGCCTCCGCCGTGAAGGGCAGGGATTTGTCACGTCGGCCACGTTTTCTCCAAAGCACAAGGCCCAAGACCAGACTGTGTGTGCTGTTCCAGGCCCTGCGCTGGGCTCCACGTGGAGGGCAGGGGCGCAGTGAAGGCCCTGACGCCATGGGCTCACCTGCCCGCCAGGTAAAATCCACACAATGGGGAAATGTGTCCAGAGCGAGTCGGGAGGTGCTGGTGCTAAGAGGGAAATTGAGGCAGGGATGAGGGGTTTGGACGACGAGGGGCTCCACCGGGGATGCCGACATGGAGCAGAGACCAGAACGATGAGAGGGAGGGAGGCCGGTGACTGGAAGAGACTGCTTTCTGGGCAGAGGGGGCAGCGAGTGCAAAGGCCCAGGGCAGTGTGAGCAGCAAGGTCACACGGTGACGGTGGGAGGGCTGGCAGGAAGGGCCAGCGAACTGGGGACACCACACTGTGGTCTCATGGACGGCTGTGAGGATCTGGATTTTACCTGAGTGAGGTGGGGGGACATTGGAGGGTTTTGAACAGAGAAGGGGCATTCAGTTTCTACTACTTTTTACTAAATGGTCACAAATTTATAATCCAAATTCAATTTCTTTGAGCCAAGACTCAAGCTCATCTGAGCTGGGTCCTCTACCCGGGGTCTCGCTGGGTTGAAATCAATATATTGTCTGACTTCCCCGCATCTAGAGGCTGTGCTAGGAAGTGATCCTTTCAAAGTCCCTTAGACTGCTGGTAAAATTAATTTCCTGCGGCTCCAGGATGAAGGTCCCTGCTGTCTTGTGAGCTGTGAACTGACAGTGCTCAGAGCTCCTTGAGGTCACTCTCAGCTCTTTTCCTAGTGACCCCTTCCAGGCTCCTTCAGGCAGAGCTGAGCTCCTGTAACGGCCTGTCCGGACTAGGCCAGGCCAACCCAGATTCTCAGCCTTGTGATGAAATGTTAGTGGACCAGTCATCGAATCATGAGGGTAAAGGCCCATCCTCTTTTCAGTTTCTGCCCATAATCTAGGGGAAGGACTTCTGTGCCAGGGAGCAGGAATCTGGGGCGTCTTAGAACCTGCCGTGACAGAGCGAGTGACTTGTGGTAAAAGGACCGGGCTGCCCTGTGTGACGACTACATGGAGGGATGGGCCAGGGGCCCAGTGCAGGTGCTGGGACCTCAGTGCGGAGACAGCTTCACCACGTTTGACCGAGGTGGCTGGGGGCGATGAAGTGGGAAGCCTGGCTGAAGCAGTTGTAAAATGGATTGGAGGAAAAAAAAAAAACACCTGGACTCAGGTCTCCAGAGGGTCTCCATACCTGTTTTCTGAGCCACTTGAGTTCTGAGCTGTGACAGCTTATCAAGAAGGGCACCGATTTCCAAAAGACTTAGCTCTGTGTGGCGTGGAAGGTTCATTTGCCCTGCCTGGTAGTTTCTTTATAGAAATAGCCAGACATTTGTTGTCTATGCAGATGATACTTGTCCCAGAAGGATTCCAAAGGACCCTTTGCCTCTTTAAAGAAAGTCACATAGGAAAGAAAATGAGATCTCCTTTATCGTTCTCAGTCATTTTTTCCCTCCAGTTATTGGTTTCTGAAAAAAAAAGAAAGGCAACATGAGTGAATTGGTGACAATAATTCATGGAAGAGTTACAAACAGGCCAGGCATTGGCTCGCTTTGCTGGTTTTGACTTGAATTAGGTGTAAGACAGATGAGGGGACTCAGCTCTTTTATGAAGCAGGAGGCATTGCTGTGTCACACTGAGCAATAAAGGTGCAAAAATTGAGCTGAAACACATGTTCTGCAGAAATTAGCAGCTAGGTCCGTGCCTTTCTCTTGTTGATGTCCTCGATATGAAATCCAATATTATCCCCAGGAAAGGAAACGAGGCCACTTAACTGTTGGATGACAAGCTGTCTTACACTTCATCAAACCCGCTCGTTAACTTGACACATGGCTTGCACCTCTCAGGAAGACAAGAGAAATTGTATCTCTGCTTTCCGTCCTGGCACCTGATGGACGAGATACCAGCTTGGTATGCTGACCACAGAA
Source organism: Solenodon paradoxus (assembly GCA_004363575.1). NCBI lineage: Eukaryota > Metazoa > Chordata > Mammalia > Eulipotyphla > Solenodontidae > Solenodon > Solenodon paradoxus. The sequence continues at coordinate 2,330 of RJWH01004700.1, forward strand.
GCATGGCCATTCCTACGGGCAGACCACTGGAACAATGTTCAGTGTTTTTCCAAAAGATGAACGAAATCAATGCCACGGGTATTCAAGGGTTCCTCCCCATGACCACGAGATGTTTCCCAGTAAAAAATTTGTACCTTGGCTGTCTGATGTCTTTCTCTTCTTTGCAAAATGATGTTTCTGTTTTAGTTTAGGGATGAACGTCATGGAGATTGCAACTCAGATCTACCCCACCTCCAGAACAGATCCTCCTTGTCAAGAGTAGATTTTGCCAGACACGCTCCCCCACCCTGCCCAATCTTCAGTGGGAAGTGGGGAGAGGGGCTGAACCTTCGTTCCATTCCCATTGTCTTCTTGACCCAAAGAGCAGGGCTGTCAGTCGCTAGGGTTCCAGGGCTGAAACTCTAAGAGCAGAGGGACGGAACGTAGCTCAAGGATGGAGCCACAGATGGCCTGCCACTTTGACTTGACGTGCTGGAATGGTGCAGTGAATGCTGGAGGCAGGGAGGAGGTCAAAGCAGTTGTTTTGCTCAGCAATTCATCATCACTAGGTTTTACTGAACAAAGGGAAACTCCAAAAATGTGATCACAATTCAAAGCGGGCAGCTGAGCAGGTGGGTCTCGCCTGTGGTCTTCCCTGCCATATCTTGTGTGCAATTGTGTTTTAAGTGTCTGTGTCTCTGACTGAGACTGAGTGCCTGGAGGGAGGTACCCACAACTTAGCGCCTTATTCTTTCTGGAACCTTCTATGTCCAGTTGATACCCACACCTAGGAGACACCCGGTACCTAGGGTAGCCTCTTCTGCCTGAATGAGGAGTCCCCATGTGGGCCTGTTAGCCTCCTTCATTACTGGTGAAGCACCTTCCAATTTTACCTATCACTGATTGCCTCTAGCTAACTAGTAGAAGAAATTCGTTGCAAGGACATAGAGTGCCTTTATCAGAGCTAATTTCTTGCCTCCTGTGATGAAAAATCAGTCATGAATGGGAGTGGGTCACGTACTGCAGATTTCCCAGAATCCTCATCTATCCCAGCAGTTCTTATATGGTTACAAAGAGGATCCCTTTCCTTGTCACATGTCCTGGATCGGACAATAAGTTATACGGTTTTCATCTTCAACATGTGTCAGGTACAGATAAATTCAGGCATCAAATTCAGTGGTCATCAGGACACACAGGTGTTGGTTTAACTCTCCAGGACCAGATAGGACCAGGTATATAGAAGTTTTCGGCAGTGGGTTGAGGTCAGCCTATTTCTCTATAGCTGTCAACAGAAGCCTGAGGTTAACTGTGATTGGACCAGTTAGGTCACGTGTCTGCCCAGCAGGAAAGAATTCCTGTTGCCAGGGTAACGCCTGCCCCAGGTTGAATCCAATGATAGGTCCCACCACCCAAGCCTGAGATGCCTCCCTCCACACCGTATCGACTGCTTATTGACAGGAGGGTCGAGTTTTCTAAATGAATTTCAAGTGTTGCCATCAACACCTCAGAGCCAGGGCTCTTGCGAGAGGGGATTTTTGTCACTGGGTTCAATGCTGTTTTGAGCATCAAAAACAGTATCTGCTCAGAAAACCTCCTTAAATATCGTTTGAATGAATAAATACTGGGGAGACTAGCAGCAAGTTTTCTTAAAGTGGTATAAAATGAGCTGCCTTCACTGCTGCAAAGGCTGTGAGGCCTCAAGAAAAACACAAGGATCTTCCCTGAGGTGATTGTGCTGGGGGTGCGGGGTGGGTTGGAAAAACAGATTGGAAATCACTGACCCATGGCTGCGAGGTTCTCTCTCACATCAGTGACACCCTCTCGACAGCTCCATCCTTGCTAAGAAGAACATATTCCTCCCAATGAAACTGGGGCCCTTGACCTGAGAGACCCAGATGAAGTTGTTAGTCCACAGGCGAGTTCATCTTCTCAGTCACAAAATCATACTTTTCAGCTCCTTCTGGGTACCGGCTTCTATGCTGGGAACAGAATGCCATAATCCTGCCCTTGAAGAGTTTCTAGTAAATTATTCAGCTCAACTGCCAGGGAGACCCGAGGTCGTCACTGCGTAAGAACATTCTCCTGTGTGGGCTTTTTGAGCTGGCATGGTGTCTAATTTATGTTCCCTTGGTGGTCAGTGAATGAATGATTGGATACATGTGTCCAAGGGGAGCAGCCCCAGTCAAACCGGCATATTTATCTTGGGAGTAAGGAGAAAACTTCATTTATGCTAAGAAGAAATATTCACATCTTGCAAGTAAAGTCTAAAGATGACTGTGAGAACATTTGGTGTTGGGGGAGCAGTTTCACAAGGCTGGGTCAGGGACATCTGACTTGCCAAGGGAATGGGACCGCCGATTGCTGTTGGTTGTGGGGCATTTTACAACTCTGGAAAGTTAGAGGTTAACTAGCATTGTAAATCCAATACCTTTCTTTTGTGATATGACTAAAGGTAAATCCCAAACCATAGTTTTCTTGCTTAGGGGAATATCTGAAGTGGCTGTGTTTAACTTAGCGAATGTATTGCAGAATTCCTTCTTTTTCACTGCTATCTTTGTTCTCACAGCCTATAGAATCTGTTTGGCCATCCTTTGATTCCCTCATTAATTAGTTAAATGAATATGACACTGCTCACCGTGTACTTCATGAGAATAATGTTTTTAACATTTTAAGAATTATACTTTCACACACCTGCGCGTGCACATACACGTAGAAAACTAGAATTTTTCTCTTCTGAGATGGAATGGTTTTCATTACTTTTGAATGGCAAGTTCATGCCCCAAACACCTTTTCCTGGAATAACATCTGGAATTTATATTGGGACTTTTCTCTACCAAGCACTAGCTCTCCCTGATTTCTCCACCAGTTTGCTGGGAATTGAACACTGCATTTTTCGTATCCCTTTGCCAATTTTTACAAATGATGTCACCATGGTCAAGAGCAGAGCTCAACTAGCAAGACTGAATAACTGGGTAGTGGACTTTTCTCATGATTTTTGGTCTTCCAGAACCTTCTGAAAACCTTTCTATGTTGAGGGAAATCACTCCCCTTACACAGCTGCTCATCGAAAGAGAAGCTAGGAACCCACTTCCCGTCTCCCTCAAAGCTAAAGGGGAGACCTGGATTCCACCCATCAGATGGAAACAAAGAGCCCTCAATTCATAGGAGACAGAGGTGGGAAAGGCCGCCTTGCTGAGTGCTTTCTGGGGAGCCCGCTATAAAGAAACGGGGCTCTCGGATGATGCCGGGGGCAGAGCTGCCACTTGCCCCCTGTGCTGAAGGTCAGTGCTGTGAGCTGCAGGGTCTGTGCCAGGACAGCAGCTACGAGCCTGCTTTGTTCCTACTAGCAACCTTCAAGCCGGGTTCTCTCACCTTGTGGAGATTCTGGGAGCCCTGAATAAATTCCCTTTTACCTTAAATTCGTAAAGGAGTTCAGAACATGCCACTCCAGTATTGTGCTTATTTTGGGCATTCTTACCCCCAATATGATGCTTTGGCATAGAGCTTATTGGGGGCATTCTTACCTCCAAAGATTGGGAGTGAAGGCCAAAATGAATCTGTGCAACCAAACCTAATGAAATATCCCTGATCTTCCATTCATTCCCCCCACATCCCATAATATTTCCTTGTCATTGTGTCACAGTTTACTGCCCCTGACCCAAACCACTTGTCTTGTCACACCCCCACAATTTATCATTCTTTGTTTAAACAGGCATATAAAGTTTGGAGCCTAAGGGCGTCTTAGTGTTCTTATTTTCCTTGTGAATTCCCCATGCGCATGTACAAACATTAAATAAAATGTGCAGGCTTTTCTCTTATTACTCTGTGCCTCATGCCAGCTTCATTCTCTAGCCACAGGATCTAAGAGGGTAGAAGTGCTGTCCCTACATTAGCTAGAGGTGGGTTCTGTTTGCAGTTCAGACCCAGTATGATTCACAGTAGAAAATTGTGGTGTTGGGACCTCAGGGATGCTTGGGTCAGAGGTAGCTGGGCAGGCGGACAGGAAGCTCACTTTTCTTTATACGTTCTAGAATATCTATCATTTTATTTTCATCAGGCTGAGCAAGGCTCTGTGGGGCCCACAGATTACTTTGCTAATAATGCTTGTAAACTTTCATCCTATTGCATAAGCAATATCTCAACTAAAATTATTCTTGAAGTTCCATCTAGCTCTTTGATTTTCCTGATTCTGTGATGCTTCTTAGCAAATGCAAGCGGTTGAAGGTTATGTAGAGGCTGACTTGCATCAATCTTAAAATATAAGTGAGATCTCCAAGGGTTAGCACACCCACCAACTGGCATGCCAGCAGGGGTAGCAAATTAAAAAAACATATGTATTCAAAAATATGATGAGCAGGAAATTACTCCTGGGATAAGTTTTCTTGTTATTGACTTCAGATAAGGATTTGTTATTATGGTGAAATGAAAATGATACATTTTAATTTGACATTTTCCATTCAAGTGGAAAAGTAGCAGCAATGTCAGTCACTTCAGTTCAAGGAAGGACCCACCCGGAAAGAAAACACATATACCCACTATCACATCAGGAGGGGGTTTGTTATGGCTAGTTGAAAGTAGGTGTAAGGTTCTTGAGCCTTGCTTTGGCTACAAGTTACAGAAGTCATTAACTCCTCCTTCAATAACTTGGAAGTTTTATTTTTCCTAAAGTTAAAAGAAGTCTAGCAGTAGGTAGTCCAGAGCTAGAATACTGGCTTCAAGAGAACACCAAGGACTCAGCTTTTTCTGCTTTCCACTCTTCTATCTTTATTGCAGGTTCTGACCTCAGGCTCTTAAAATGGCTGCCAGCGCTCCAGCCAACATGACACACAAAGTGGGGGAGGTCTGTGCCTTTAAAGAATTTTCCTAGAAGTCCCCTCGATAGCGTATCTTGTGTTTGGTAGCCATTGACTAGATCTGTGTTTCATGAAGATGCAAGAGAGCTGGGGACTTTGATTTTTCAATAGCCACTTCAATTAATATCAGGGTTCAGTTAATAAGGAAGAAAGACAGGAAATCAGGAGTCTGACAGAAACCTAATGGTGTCTCTTTCCAGAGAGTTTTCTATAAGAACTGACAGTTCCTTTGATGTTTCCCTTTTGTCGTTGCTGGAGTTCCCTGCATCGTTCCTCATTAAAAAAATTATCTTTCAGTTTCTATAAAAAGAGCCAAAGCCTAACCTGTCTTACTTCTTCCTCTCATTGCCTGAACATTCATATTAAACAGGATTTGGTTGCAAAGACCCCATGGTGTCTTCTCTCAGAAGATTGGCAGAACAGTCAGAATGCAGCACGAGACTTCAGAGCTTCAGAGTCCTAGGATGAGAGAGCCTGATAAATCAAGTATCTCCAGATTTAAAAACATTCTGTTTTCATATTTTCTAAAGTGAGACTCTTTTACATATACATGTTCTAGAAATAAATATTTTTAGTCACTTGACGAATTAAACACGGGAATAGACTATGTTAATTGGCTGGAACATCATCGAAATCAACACCCGATGTTGCATTTTATTCCCTGGACCCCAAATAGTCAGCTCCTCAAGAAGTGAATATTTATATTTTCTTTCAAGATTCAACTGTAACAAAATAGGACCATCCAGTTATTTTCCAAAGAGCTTCTGATCCAGAAGAGGGATTTCAGAGTTCAGAAGTTCCATGTAAATCAAGTAAGTTGAAAACAAAAAAAAATGATCAGACAGTAAAATTGATCTTTCTTGGGTTTATAGGTCCATGGGTTGTGATGCATAAATAGATTTGTGCACCCACCACCACAATCAGGATGCAGAACAGTTTTCTTGATTTTAAAATTTCCCTGTAGGACCCCTTTGAAACCACCTTTTGACTCTCTCCCAGTTGCTGACGGCTACTGATGTGGCCCCCATGGTCTCTACCGAATGCCACATCCAGTACATTTACACCTAATTCCTCTTCGTTAGCATATTACTTATCTGTGAGACTCGCCCATGTGTACCAAGCATGTGTTTTTTTGTGTTGCTGAAATCAAATGGCTATGCCACCATTTTGTTTGGTGGCTGGAGTCCTCCCCACACCAGTTGATGCCTGTTTGGATTGTTTCCACTTCTTGGCTGTGATGAAAAATGCTGCTGTGAGCGAGCACGCCTGTGCACATGTCTGTGTGGACATATGTTTTCGTTTTTCTTGGCTTTCACCTACAGGGTAGGGAGTGGCCTCCTGGAAAATATATGGGGAGTATTTTGTGACTAAAAATAACACGAATGAGTATTTGTATGTGTGGGGGAGTTGAGGCAAAATCAACACTTGTCTACAACACAGAGCCAAGTTGTTGGTTGTTTTTTTTTTCTTTAATAAAATAAAAAAGGTTGGGTGTTTTTCACTTGCTATTTACCAACCTCAGTGCATCTCTTTATATGCTCATTCTTTATGGGAATAAAAGCAATTGAACTTATTTTGATTTTGGTAGTTGTGATTAAGACATGTGGAGCAGCCTGCTGTGTAGACCGTCATGTAGATTTAAGATGAAATCTATTCACAATATGGTTGACAAAATGATTTAGTTCGATTGATCCTCACATGGCACCAAACAGTCACAGGTTCATTCCTATCTGTCAGATCGCCTCTGACAGAGCCATTCAAGTGTTGGTCCCCGGTGCCAGCACTTTTGAAAGCTACTTTCCCTTTCATCAGCATCAGCATCGGGCACCTACTCCTGATTTGCTAAAGTTGCAGTTATTTCGTCTGTAACTGTGCTCGTTTTTGACTTTTGGTTTTGCTAAGAAGGGAAATATTGAGAACCAAGCACCTTTTAAGGGTAAGTTTGGAGGAAGTCATGGACTTTTCACAGAGAGGAGGTGGCTGTAAAAGATAGCTAAGTGCATGTTGAAGTAACGACAAGACCAGAAGCTCCATGGCTTCACACAGCAAGTTTTTCTCATTTGCACACGTGTTCAAGGTGGGTTGCTGTGCATGGGGGGCTCTGTGGACGGTACTCATCCATGGACCCAGTCTGGAGGCAGACAGCACCTCACTGCCTGCCCCAGGACCACTGTGGCCAGGGGAGTGAGGGTACAGGTGTGACAGCTCTTCCGTGCCTCTGATTGGCTGAGGGTGGTCGCATGACCATGTGCGACTCTAAAGGCTGTCTCAACCTCTGATGTTCCTCCCGCGGGCCTGGAAGGAGTGGGCAGCTGGGCACACCGGTGAGCTCAAGCCATGTCGATCGTGGGCATGGGGCGTGGGGAGGGAAGATCGAGTTCATAAACGACTTCACTCATGAGATGGCTTCCTATTTGACTGCATCTCAGGAAATGACTGGGTCTCTAAATTGATGAATTAGAGAGAAGTATTATTTAAAGTTGGGCATACTTTGTATTCAATATCTCTATAATCTGATTTTTGTCCTCAGGAAAGCATTAGCATATATTTTCTGGGCTCCCAGCCAGGATGAGTCATTTTGTCTGTTTCCTCGTCTCCATGGTGCCCTGGTCTTTGCCAGAACCAAACAGCCAGCCAGTCAGGACCTGCCCCAGGGACCCCGAATCCCACCAGCCTGCTCCTGGTTACCCTGCCTGCTATGGGTCACCCCACCTGCTCTCTCCATGGAGCCTGCCCTCCAGAAGCGCCACTGGCAGGGAGAGGCGCTGGGGAAACCACCACTTGGAATCTGATAAGTAACACTTGGTACTGTGCCCACATAGACTTGTCATCACCTGGAGGAGAGACAGGCTTGGGACACTTCAGTCTCCACTGACACCCTCAGACGTGTCTTTGGTATTACTGGGTGGGATTATTATCCCCTCTGCTGGAAGGATGCCCCACCCCCACCCCCATGCAGGCGGTGTGGAGATTAGGGAAGGTGAACAAGGAAATGAAATGGCAGGTTTCTATTGGGGATTAGGAAGCAGTCAACTCTAGTCAAGTTTTATTTTTCCTAAAGTGAGAAAAAGAAAGTACAACTCAAATTCTCCTTTTCTCTACAAAATACAAAAAAATGCATGCGTTAGAAGAAAAAAAAGTAACAAAATAAATCATTTGGTCCACCAGTCAGGACTGAATTTCCTGCAATATTTTAGTTTTCTATGACTCCAGACAGTCACGAGGGTTTCCAAGACTGTTCTCTGGTGTGAATGGGGACTGAATCCTGGAGACAGAAGCCCCTTAAAAGTGCAAGTAGAAGAAAATGCATTCTAGCAAACCAGTCATGATTCATCCTACCAACTATCAAAAACTTGGCCAGAGTATTAGCCAAATGAAAAACCGTGGTGAATGATTCTTCTCACACTGGAAAAGCCGTTTCAATTTCATTCAACTCAAACTTCAGACTCAAAGCTTTATCTCCCTTTCAGGAGCAAGACCTAAGGGTTACCTGCTGGTACTCAGCCTGAGTCCCGTCTCCTTGTCAGAAGGAGCCTGACCTGACATTCCTCCCACAACAGAGTACAAATATGCAGACACAACTTGCCCCGCCTTCCCTCCATCCACAAGTGGCCAAAGCCCCTAATTTGATCAGTGCAACAAGAGAGACTATTCTAGAGTTGGGAGAATTCTGGGGAAGGTCTTTGCGTCTACTAAAATGGATGCAGCAGAAGAAGATCCAGTTTTTGCATTTGTTAACAGTTGATTGAAAACAAGATGTTGGAACCACAGCAGCCATTATGTGAGCATGAGACACATCGAGAAGCCAAGACGATGTGGCCAGGAAGCAACTCAGAAAGAAGGATGTGGTCAAGCGGAATGAGTGACCCTTCCTGTTAGAGGGGACAGAGATAGGGTTCTTTAAGTTTGTGTGAATCAGGTGTTTGGTAACCAAGCACATTTTCGTGGATATACTTTTACCATTTCAGATTCACCTAAAAGCATGAGCAGGGATCTGGGGGAATATTCTATCCAGATGTTGATGTCTTTTCACTGGGTTTTTTCTTGTTGAATATAAACCTTTCCTTCCTTGATTTTATTTGAGCTTCCACCTCTGCCAGAGGATGGTTATCTGTGTGCAGAAGCTTCTGTTTATTAAGGCCACTCCACACCATTCTTTACAATCATTTATCGTTAGGCCCAACCTCCAATACTCAGTGCCAGCAGGGGACGTTTAACATCACACTGAGATAAAGCAATCCTCCCCGTTGCCTGACCCTCAGCATAGACCTGCATGAGCCCCGGGAAGAGGAGGATGGAAAGGTTGATAGATGGAAGCTCCTGCAGCATCTCAAACCTCAGGACTCTCCTCCTCCCTGCCCGCCTCCCTGCCCCTCTCCCCCCCAGACCTGCATCGCTGGCATCAGAAGCCCGGCTGCAGAGCAAACCTGGCTCATCAGCTTCCTGCCTGAAGGGAAGGTGGAAACCCAGGAGGGAAGGGGAGGGGAGCTGGGGGCAGGGGCTCCTCTGGGTGCATCAGAGCCCCCTGTCCTCAGCACAGATCCCCGCTCGATGGGATTGGACAGTCCAGCCCCTGATTCCACTCAGCTGCTGCTGTCCAGGTCCCCGTGGGGAGGCGGCTGCCCTGGCAGCTCCTTCCTGAGTCCTGACTGAAGATCAATGGACACATCACAAGGCGACAGAGCGCTGTGGGAGAAGGACATCTTCACTCCCCGACACGCTGCACACTGGCCAGAGGGCTCTGAGAAGAGGGACAGGGCCGAGCTGAGCCTGGGAAGGACGCGAGCTTGCCACTCCCCGAGGTTACTGGGTTCAAAAATCATTCCAGGGCAAAGCAGGGTGTGGGGTGGGTAGCTGTGGCTTGATTTCTTTTCTTTTTTCAAGGAACATTTTGTTTTTTAATTGACATTTTTATTTTGCCAGTGTCTATCATGATACACTCAGACTGTCGTGCGAAGTCCTTCACGTGGGGGCTCTAAACAGTGACCAGAGATGAGCGAGCTCGGAAACGCCGGCCGGCTCAAAGCGTTTTCCTATGTGAAGGAATTCAGCAGAAGTTAGTGTATTCGTTTTTATGAAAAATGTCATTTGTGTTTCTTTTTTTAATTCAGTATTTATCGGGGTAATTTTGCTTTACCAGAGAGCACATTATATAAACCCGTACGTGGAGCTCCCCAGTCCCCCAACAAATCTCCCTCTCGGGGACATTTTGGACAAACAGGAATGCGTTGCTAAAAATCACCGGGACCTCGGGACAAGACCACAAACGCAAGAGGACCAAGTCGCAAGCGCAGCTTCTGCGCCCACCTCCACCGTACGCCCCGCGGCCCCTTTGTTTTCTTATCAGGCGCATGCGGATCATACTTAAAATGAATTTGCGGCTCCTACCAAATAAAAGAACTGTTACTTGGCCTATTTTAACTCTACATTGGTGGTATTTTACTGGAGATGCATACTTCTACAGCGTGGTTGGTTTTATTGAACATCATGTCTTTGATTCCTGCTTAGCCTCTGTAGCCACCATGTCTCCACTCAGTGGATACTTTTTTCCCTAAAATATAATTCATCTTGTTGAAGGAGCCTTGTATCATAACCTGAGCTAGATTTAAAGTGTGCATCCTTGTCAATCAACGGCTGTAGATAATAACATTCAGTTCAAAGTCCAAGCCCCCTTCATCATAGAATTGATCTCTTCACCCAATGTGCTCGCTCCTTCCTGATGATATTCAAGTTGATTTTTATTTCTAACTATGACAAAGCTGAAATGAGTGTTCTCAGGTCAGATGCTGGGATTTGTCCCAGACGCCCTCAGCTATGTATCTGGGAGAGGAGGGGCTTGCTTTTCCAGACCACGTCTGGGAAAGCCCAGGGAGGATGGGGAGGAGAGGTGGGTCTTTAGCCCAGGCAGGCAACTGTGTCTGAGCTCCGAGACTTCCTGGGCCAGCCCCAATCTTGACACACCTCCTCGATGGTCTTTTGGGGAATTAGCCTTCCTGCTTAGATGCCTCGTTGGTGGGACTCTTTTCTCAAGATGGCCTCCCTGTCCCCACCCTGACCAGGGGGCACCTGTGACCCTAGTTGGGTCCGTCATATACTCCCTCTAGGGAATTTGAATCTGGAAGGACTCAAATACAGCTCAGGAATGACAGGAACGCACTGTGGTGCCTGAGAAGTTGTTTTCATGGAATTTCAGAGATGACTCAGTTCTCGGCCTTAACTTCCCTTTTTGGAGTCAACCCCTATCCTTCCAGAAACTCCTTTTTGTGCTAAGTTCTCTGGACCCAGTGTCTGGTGGGATGCCATCAAAGATCTCTGACTGGCGGTCACCAGGAAATAGGCCAAGGATGGCAAGTGGGCCTTCGGTGACTCAAGCTGCCGGACAGCCTTCCAGTTTCTCCCCCAGTGTGTTCACACTCCTGCCGGAAGAGGGGTGGGGCGTGGCTCTTTTGTGAGGTAGACAGTGCCAGAGTGGGCAGGTTCATCCTCAGTCATCAGTTCAGTGTTGGAATAGGCACTGTGCTGACAAGGAAGAGATAGCCCTCATCAGCAGAGAGGCCCCTGTAAAAGTTGAACTGAATTCTCATAGGGACCACAGTTTATCAAAATGGGAACAGTGAGAAAGCTTTTTGATGTTTGCCTTTCAGGCAGGAAAGAAATGTCCTTTCATGTTGTCTGTCATCTCAATTCCTCCCTCTGCAGAGGCCTTGTAGAAGACTGTTTCCATTGAAGGATTGTTCTGTGTTCTGGCATGCCCGTGGAACTGGGCAGAAAGACAGACCACTCTTTTAAGGCAGACAAAGTATTTCATAAATATGTGACTTGGCCACACCAACATGTGATCTCACCAGAGGTGACAGGTGAGTTCATGTGTCCAATGACTGAAGAGACCCCATAAATAGTAGGTCAGTGATTTCAAATCCATTTTCCTAACGCCAACAGATGAGCCTAAAAGACAGAGACGATACTGTGCCAGAGGTCACTGTGGCTTGCACACATTTTGAATTTGCTTCCAAATAATGTAAGGAAAAAAAAAAGAACTTTTTCCAGGAACCTTGGTATCACGGTCTTAACCCCCTGCATCTCTACTACTTTCTTTTGGAAACGGAATATCAGCTCCCTCCCCGCCATACACACACCCCAGTTTCATTTAGGACACTTTCCATGCTTATGAGCTGGGAATCAGAAGTCAAGTCCAGGCCTCTTTGCTGCAGAGTGAGGTCAGTTCCCTGCTCAAGATCTGGGTCCAGAATGATCTGGGCTTCTCTGTACCCACAGGGTTTAATTCTCATGACTTGATGTGCAGGAAGATTCTTGAGAGAAATTAGGTCTGAAAAAAGAGCCAGTTTCTAGTCATGGGAGTAAAAAGCAAGAGAAGAAAGGAATTGGGTTCTTAATTATAAAAAAAAGACTTTTCTAGAAACAAATGAGAGTTAAATGCGAAGAACAAAATGGCAACGTCGTGTAAATGGTGGAGTATTGTAAATGTTGATACTTTGCAATAAAGCTGTTGCCTCAGCTTTTAAATGAGTCCCATTAAAGATGAATTATCATAGCTGTTTAATATCCGCTCTCCTTTAAAAAGAGTTAACAAGGTTTTCTCAACCATTCAAATTGTATGTCATTCCCTTCTCCCTGCTAATTTTATCTCATTTCAATATGTCTTTATCCTATACGTTATTTTATTTTTTAAGTTTTACTAAAGCACATTGCTTTATAAACTATCATTATAGACGTTTAATTTGTGCATCGTTATAAATCAATATCTGTGTCTATACTAATTAAGTTCACCACCGATAGTCCAATTTATAAAGGAATTATGTTTAAAATTTCATCCGGATTTGCTTATTTTAGATTTGTAAGACCCAAGAGATCAAAACCACATACATGCATAGTAAACTTGTGTCATTATTAAACCTCTGAGCAACATTTTATTGGAACTGTGTGTCTTTAGAGTGGACAGAGGGGTCAGGGAGTCTAATAATGGGTCCCTTACCCCAGACCCAGTGTTACGAGCTGGCCCTTCGTTGAGCGTGGGGGAGGTTGCCTAACTCTAAGCAAGGCACTGCCAGAAGGCTCTGGACGGGTGCAGATCATATTTCTTCTTCTAAATGGGCAAAGGGCCATTGTGAGAGGGAAATGGAAGGCCAGCAAGAGTGCTCAGTAAGTCCACGTAGGGAGAGATAAACTCGGAGTCTGAGGGCCCATGTACACTGGGAAGGCGTGTCTGTGTCCCCGAGAGTAAGTTGGCCTCCATCTGAAAATCTCCCTCTGCTCCCTGTGCCTGACCTGCTGGCTTGGCTGCATTCTCCTGCTGCACAGGAATAAGTAATGTTGTATAAAGAGTACTGGACCTTTTCCAGCATTTCTCACAGGGGTCTAATTTTCTGTTCACAACAATGCAATGTGGTTCTCAGTGCAGGAGCTGGTCTCTGCCATGGCTGCTATGTTGGGGCCGGGGGTGGCGGAAGGAGGAGGGGAAGGGAGAGGGGGAGGGTTAGGGGATGGGGAGAGGTTAGGGGATGGGGAGAGGTTAGGGGATGGGGAGAGGTTAGGGGAAGAGGAGGAGTTCGCTCATGGACCCCACACTGCTCTTCCCACACCTCCCACACTCCATCCCTTGCCTTTCTCTCCACCTCCTCATCACTTTGTCTTCCTTTCTCTCTTCTTCCCCCTCCTCTTCCAACTCCTGCTCCTCTTCCTTCTCTCCCCTCTGTTCTCTCTCCTCTTTGCATTTCTTTCCTCTCTTCAACTGCCTCTTTCTCCTATCTTTTTTCCTCCTGGAAATCATGGTCTCTGACCTAATGCTCAGATGTTATTTGCACAGAGCTCTTCCTAAGGAGGCAACAGTGGGCCTGTGTCCCAGCCTTTGACAAGTGGAGTGGCATGGAGGAAGCAGGTTATTGGGGTGTATGGACGCTTCAGCGGACACACCAATCTGTGGATGGGGCACTGAATACACTAGGGTTGAGGCAGACACAGGCCATTCTCCAACCAGTAAAATAAAGAGGCAACTGCAAATTGTTTGAAATGGCCATCCCTGTCCTTTGAAATTTCACAGTGACAAATGGATTTGTCCCCAAGTGGAACACAAACCTACTTGGCTTTCACAGAAGTAGAGAAAATGAATAAAGGCCAAGTCGCTGCAGCCCTATCACTCAGGGATCCGCCAGCCTGTTTAACAGCCTGATGCTTCTCAACTGAGGTTCTTAATTACGTCCCAATAAGAGTTGGCCCTTAGGAAACGCTTAAACCCTTAAATACCTGAGTCCTTGAGTTTATTTACTAATTCGTCTTTAATTCCCTTTCATTTAAAGTGATGTGTGCTTCATTAAGATTTTAGGATGTATTATTTTTAAATTGATAGTGGTTCCAAGGAATGGCTGGGAAGGAGAGACTTCAGTGCCCTCACCCCATCTATTAATGCTCGTGGGGCCACTGCATAGAATAGAATGCTAAGAAAAATATTGCAAAGTTGAGTAAGAGCATCTTCAAGAAATTATTTTCCTACAATTATCTGGGACACGTGCTGTAAATAACAAGTATGATGCTTTGCAAATTCAGCCTCAATCCCAACCTCCCCCCACCCCAAGCCCATACGGGTCAGGAAAGCCAGGTCTAGGCTATAATAACAAATAGCCCGCGAATCACAATTGTTTAACACACGAAGATTTATTTTCTTTCTCATGCAAACTTGATGGCCTGTGCAGGTGACCCTGGAGGGCAGTGTTTCGGTGTGCACTTGGCCTGCAGGAGATCCTATCTTGTGGTGTCAGCCCGGCAGACAGGCCTGTCATCAAAACGTGGGGCATAGAGTTCCGGAGGTCCCGCACCATGGAAGGCTTGGTCCACTGTGACCCGGTACCTCTGTCAGCCACACCCAAAGCCTAGAGTGTGCCCCCTACCATGCTTCAGGGGAGGGCACAGTCATCCCTCTGTGTTTCCTGAAAGAGGGAAGACATTGATAAGCATGGACACGCAAGGTTTGGTTCATCCCCACTTCCACAAAGATGGCCATCTCTAAGAGCCCCGTGTAAAGCAAATTTCGGGGGCCACAAATGCTTTTCACAATATGGAATAAATGCTTTTCACAATATGGAATAAATATTACCCCCAAGAAATAAGCATTTTGACCTTTTTCTTTTACATTTGTGTACCTAGAGCAGTGCCTGGCATACTTGTTGAGTGAAGGAAGGAATACATGGCTGGCAGATGCATGCTCAGAGTCACTCAGTTGTCCTTTGTATCAGAGCTCGTCCCTGAGCACTGACAGCCTTGTACGGCCCAGGAATGTAGGAGCAGGTTTGGGGGTGTCCTATCTCTGCTGACTGCTTTGTGAGCTGGAAGAGGACACAAAACACCACAGTGCCTGTGCAGGGAGTGACAAGCACATGTGCACATGTGGGGCCGAGCTCTGTAGCCACCTGTTACTCTCATGGAAGAACCCAGCTGGGCTACCATGCGGGGTGAGGACTGCGAGGGCAGAACCGAGAGAAGCACCACACACCTGTCTGGTGTTGGGAACTCAGGTGTAGACTGGACTTCCTAGCAGGCAAGGAGAGACCTGGGAGGATCTGGCTGGATGTCTATTGGGAAATCTGTATTTTACAAATAAAAATTATACAAATAAATCAAAGAGACCAGGAAACCAACTGGGAAAACATGACTTGACTTTGCTAATAATGATCATCCCATCTACAAAGTTCAAATGGATAGAATAAGAATCAACCACAATGTACCCCTACATGGGACCCAACAGTCTGCAAGACATTTAAAAACATGACATCAACTCTATTAACAGTACATTGGACAAGTATCCAAGGTACAGTCTAAATACCTTATGGATATTTTCTTTTTTAAAGGCCCTGGTCATTTATATGAAGTCCCACCAGGCCAGACATCAGTATTATGCAATTGCCCATGGGATCCCAAGCACTGAGCAGTTGCTGGCCTGGCTGCTCTGCTCCTGCTCGGATTGCTCCACCTCCTCCCCTCCCCTTAGTCTCCAGCACAGAACCCTGTCCCGTTTTTGCCTTCCCAATGGCCTGATTTTGTCTCAAGGAAATATGGTCAGCCTAGCCTTACTTCACTACTCACATTTGTGTGACCCCTCTGTGGGCAAGTCACTTGATTTCGCTAATTCCACTGTCTGGGTTTCCTTGTTTGTAGATGAAAACAGAAACATTACTTCATGGCATTATTATGAGAATTGAATGTGATGATAAAAATACTAGTGATGATGATGATGTGATGATGATGATGATGTTGATAATGCCATGTACCCACAAGAAGCAAGGTATTGTGTGTGTGTTTCCTTGTTTAACGTGATATCATGTGATATTTCCACTGCTAGGAGACATTTGTGATCTAGTGGAAGCAAAAACCTTCCATTTTATTCCATGATTATATACACACAAACATACTCACTCAAGCTCAATACATACTGGGACCATTGTGCTCCATCCCCACAAAACCTTCGTGTCAGAGTTTTATTCCTTTTGGCCAGTGTTGACAGCACAGACGTGACGCCGACAGCGTCCTCGGTCACGCAGGAGAGAAGAGCCGCTCACGCGGGGGTTCTGGCCACCTGCCGCAGCCCTGGGCAGCCTGCTATCAGAGACATGGACCAGGGTGACATGGCTGGAAAGCCAGGGTCGGGACATCGGTGAAGAAGGGGGAGTGAGCTGGGTCAGAGGGGGCGCGGGCACATCTGGGGCCGCTGGGGGCAGTGGAGAGAGGAAGAGTCTGGGCGGGAAGCAGAGGCTCAGGGAGGCGGCGGCAGCGCACGTGGGGGCAGAGGTCCTGAGAGTGAGGTCCAGGAAAAAGGGCGCCAGCGGGGCCAAGGGGCACGGGACCAGGTTGACTGGAGGACAACCTGTCTGGGGAGGGAAGGGCGGCAGTCGTCTTGGCGCCTCCAGGGGTCCTGCCCCACTGCAGGGATGTGGGGAATTCCGGTTCCCAGGGCTTGGGAGGACCTTTACTGGAAGTGGTGGAGCCCTGCTCTTGCAGGGGACCTGGGGCTGGCAGATGTCAGGAGACTGCTGAGGTCTCCCTGGGGAGGGTATCTCCATTAGTGCAAGTCAAAGAAAATTGTCCTGAGATGGAAGAAGACAAGTGGGTCCCTGGACTTAGATACGCCCAAAGTCAGTTCATCAGTGATCTTACCTTGACATGAGCCACTTTCCTTCCTTGTGGATATGGGTTTTCTGCCAGTTACAAATGTCTTCTAAAATGTAGAATGTGCCTCTTTGAAGATGGGTGTTAACTTTTCTTACAATCAATTCTCCCTGCTTTGCAAAATTGCTTGAAACATGTTTGACCTAACTAAAACAAATTCTGTTGAATTATTAAAGAATTTTTCAATTCAATTTTCCCTCCTAAAACCCAATGCTAACTGACTCTTGAACACATTTCTTCAGAAGAGTCTTCCCAGTCTCTGATACCAAGTTTCTTCTTGGTGATTGGTCTCTGAATCATTAATGTTATGAACAATTTCATGCCCCTCCAGCCCTCACAGCAATCGCCATGAGGCCAGTCTTCATGTGGTCGATTTTGATTACAAAAATAACTAATAGAAACTCTAAACTGTTTACGCTGAACGATTAAGGTGGTAGTTATCAAATCGGAACTGTATTACCCCTTAAATTACCTTGAAAACAAAATCAATCGTTTATTTAAACACAGCCAAGAAAAAAAATGAGGGAAAAAAATGTTCCAAGGAATCCATGAGAAGTTTTCCTTGCAAGGCAATGTGTGTGTAAGCTGAGGGTAAACACGGTCTGCAGTAACTTGGAGAAATCAACTGACCCTCAATTATGATGCCTCATGCCTTGGCTCCTTCTTATAAATAACTCAACAGTTCTTTGCATATCTGAACATTCTAGCCAAGTGATTGGAATAAAAGCACTGTTGATCTTGCAGCTGGTCAGTGTGGATATTAATTCTTTCAGAAACATTTGAGATCACTAATATATCAAGCCTCCATCTGGACTTCCATTGAACTCATTCAAATACCATCACCTAAACTGCTTTTAATTATTTAAAAATAATCTCTTCTTTAGAAGAGAAACTTCTCAGGTTTTCTGCCCCAAGTCATTTAGCTCCTCTGCCTTTCATAGAATCACCAGCTGCCCACAGGATGGCACACAACTTTACTCCCGGCTGCCTAGGCTGTTTCTGCCAGACTGTGATTCTCCAACACAGTCTCCCAAATTCCTCTTCTGCCTCAATAGCTGAGTGGATTCCGTTGCCGACAGGTATGCTGCTTAGGACCCTCCACTCTGTGTGCACATCAGTCCCATGTCTCAATAGCTGGTGGCTGCTGTGTGGTCACTACCCCAAGATCTTACATGCTGGGGCCATTCATGCTCACTTCCCCGTGACAGCTGACAGACTAAGAGAGCAGGAAAAGTACTTATTTATTTATGTTTAAACAGCTCTACTCAGGTGTAACTGATATGCAAAGAACAGCACATATTTAATGTCTAAAAGTGGGGAAGTTTGAACGTGAGGCAACACCCATGGAACCATCACCGCCATCTTGGTCAGAGTCATGTCCATCACCCAGAACAAGCTTCTTTGTGTCTCCTTCTACTTTTTTGAGGCAAGAACCCTTAACATGAGATCAACATGTTAAGGGCTCACTACAGTATTGTTATCGGTGGGCACAAGTGTGTGTTTGCTACTAAGTGTGAGAATTTGATTGTAAATCAATGGAAAGCTCAACTGTGAACATGAATTCACAAATACTAAATGTTACAAGTCAGGGAGCAACACTCAGTATCAAGTTTAGTAAATACTAAGGAGAGCCTGAGGTGGCTGGGGGGAGGACTGGTTGCAGACAGGGAGACTGGTCTCTAAAACCCATGGAAAGCAGAGCCAGTGTATGGGGGTTGGGCTGGAGAAATGGGTCAAGTTAGCTGGAAAGGACGTGTGAGATGTGATGGAGGACTGTTAGCTCTTCTCCAAGACCTGTGTGTTCTTTCTTTTGTATCGGAGACCCAGATATTTTGCTTGGCACATGAGCATGTAGAATAAGAACTACCTTTCATATCCAGGCTTGCAGGTACTTGCAGCCAGGTCACACTAGTCAGTGGAGCACACACCAAGTGTTGTGCCTGAATTCTGAGAAGCATCTTGAGAAGAACACTCCCTCCCACTGAGTCTTCTCTCCTGACTCCTGCTGGCTGGCACACAGACTCTGTGTCTGATCTGGGGCCTGTGCTTTGAGTTGCTAGTAAGAAGCCTGGTGCTGAGCGGGGCAGAGCAACAAGACGGCAGGGGCCTAGGTCCTGATGTCTTGGGAGTGATGGAGGCTAACTTGGCACCGTCTGCATTGACAGTAGACAGAAACTCATCTGCTCGTTTGAGTAACCATCATTTTGGAGTTTGGAAACTCATAGCTGAACAAAATCTCGAATCTCATGTCAGTGGTAGCTGTAGATCTCAGGGAGCTCTGGGAACATAAGAGGAAGTAGATGCAATACATGCTGGGATTAGGAGCGCAGTGCAGAATTCCCTGGCACAAACAGGAAAGCTGTCAGCATCCTGAGAAGGCTGGATGCTGGAAGGGATGACCAGGCCAGGCCAGGCCAGACGTGGGCACTGGGTCCTAAGACTGGAGAATGAATGAGATGAGAGCAGAGAGGACATAGTCCCTTCCAAGGCTGGAGAAGGGGAGTCTGCATTCCTTCCCAGTAAGAAGGAGAGTATCAAAATCCACCAGAGTGAGACCCTACAAGGAAACCAAAGCAGATGAGAATTACTGACTGAAAATATCTTGAGAAATACATCTAGAGCACGGGCACATAGTCAGTTAGCAAGAGTTCATTTCTGAGTGAAATACAGAAGACTGCATGGATATCACCCAGAGAAACAGAACAGGAGCAGTGTGGTCTGGTGGCTGAGAATGGGCGCTAGAATCCTAGACTCTGTATCTCTGATTGCAGATCGATGCCTAATAGTATTCCACCCTCTATGCCAGGAAAGGTATTACTGATCTAAGCCGCACTTTTTCTTTTTCATTTTAATGTCCCCCCCAAATCAGATCCCACTTACATTTGAAGGTGGCAAAGTTTTACCTGAAAGATAGTTACTAAGTACGACAGACCACTTATTAAATTCTCAAAATTTTGTAAATTCCTTGTTATGTATTTAAGATTTTAAAATAAATCCTTCCCTCCTTGTTACTTCTCATTTTTAATTTTCTGAACTTTCTAAATAATCTTATTTTTTGTTTTTGATTTATTTTCATGAGAAATTGGGACATGGCTTAGAATTGCATACTTGTGGTGCGCCTACTTGTCTCTATGGTTGAGAGTAAGTGAGGGTCAACAGGCTGCAGATGAGAGAATTCCAAGGTACTTAAGCCAAATGCCTCCCTCTAAGCTTCCCTGGCAACTTCTCCCCCAGGTACCCGTCCAACCTCCTCTAGTCCAGGGTTCACCTCTGTCCCTCCCGGGCATCTGCTGTGACAACCTCAGCCCACAGCAAGCCTGTCTTCCTCTGACAGCATGTCATCCACCCCTGTCACTGCACACTGGATGCTGCAGTCCCGTGACACACATGTGGATTTCGTTTCGTTCACACCTGCTTTTCCCAGCACATGATGCACGAAGTAGGATCCTCAAAATACCCGGCCCTTGCTGGATGCTGCAGACTCAGCTCTCAGCGTCTCCTCCAACTTAAAACATTATGTCCAACATCTCCCACAGTCAAGTTATCCACGTTTTCATCAAACGTTTGTATCTTTGGATTTAATTATATAAATATTATAGCCATATAGTAACAGGCAGATTTGTATTATGAAAACATGCTATCTATTTGAATACATTATGTGTACATGTACCCAGATGACATATTATTTTGGATACAAGTAAGTATTTATTGCTTTACATATGAACAAAAATTAATTTACAAACAGATATAATTTGAACATGTTGTATTACTATTACAAAAGAAAATGGTAATATAACTCTCAAATTATGTCCAATGGAAGGTCAATGCTTTGTGACTTGATAACCCCCACGGTGGATTAAAAAATACGTACACAAGCTTCACTTTAATTTTTAGAAATTCTGTTCTTTGTTCCCTGTTTGTGCTCTCCTGGCAGAAATGTGGTCATATTGTATCATAGTTTTATTCTTGGAAGTCTTTTGCTAATCACTGCTGTATATCACTGACTGCGGGCATACATTGAAGTGGAAAATATATTTTTTTCATTGGTAACAATTCTCAAAATTTTAAAGTAAAATTTTTTTAAAATCAATTATCATTATGTCTGTAGGCCATAATGGAGCAAAACAACACGTATGTGTCACATCTCATGATAAAGAATTATGAACCCTAAACACATAGATATCTGGAGGATCTACATCTCTTCACACGATAGGGAGGAAGGTAGGACTATTTTCTCCAGGTCATGTACATGAATGGATATTGTTCAAGAGTCAGGTTTCAGCATCAATTCTCTTCGCCCCATGTTGTTATGGGCGTGTTCACAGAAGCATGCAGATGGGAATGGTAGGAACCCTACTGCATGCAGCTCCCTGGTTCGGGCTCCTTTCAAATGATTTGCCAGAAATTACAGAGTCATTTCTGATAATCTATGAACTGACATCTGTTCTAGCTGCTTCTTCAATTTCAGCGACAATGAGGAACCAAAACCAATCTGACTCAGTTACATACCCAGCTATGGTACCCACCTAAGAGCCGTTCATGTTCTGAACACCTTGGCGAATATTTCCACGTGTGCCATGGCGTGGTGTCCTGTGGGCTTTTACATCAGAGACGGCACCATTGTAAGAATCCGGATGGGTGATGTCTTTTGTGCGGGGAGTCCCCTACTCGCCACACTCCTGTCGCTCCTCCCTGTCCAGCCCGGGAACTGCATGGACCAATCCATGACCTCCTGATAGAAGCAAGGGAGGAAATTAAGGCTGGGGATTGATTCCCTGGCCTCCACCTGTAGGTGGCCCAGGCCTGCAGCATCCCCTCCAGAAGGCCACATGCCCTTCAGAGCCTGCACAGCCTCCCATGCCTGTGTCTCAGTTTCTAGAAAAATCTCCCTCCCCTCATGACTCAGGACCCCACTCACCACAGAGGACTGCATTATTCTTTGCACACACTCCCCGCCTCCCCACATACCTTTACAGATATTTCCTCTATGAAATGCTCCTCAAATGACCCAAGTGCTTTTGAATGTGCTTTCTGTTTTATGTTGGTACCGTGACTGATAAAATTACTTTTCACACATTGGAACAGTGTGCTCGTGAGAGAGGGAGTGCAAATAGACATGTGTCCATTGGGGGTCTGGAAAATGAGTCTGAAAACCATATGTGTCTATGAACCCCTAGAAAGCCTTAATTCTTGATGATCAAATAAATTTCTATATATTATACTATAAGAAGCCCAAGTTAAAGTGTCCCAGGGGTCTGGCTTTGATTGGATGATGGTCCTTTTAGTACCTGGCCATCTATCTCTGTCCCCTCACTGCATCATAAGGACGCAGAGGGGAACCAAGCAGGCACTGATGGAGAGCTGGTCAGAGCTCTTTCACACACTAAGCCACATAAGAATCCCACACTGCCACTTTCCATTCCTTGTGGCTGCCCAGCCACACCCACTCTGGCCCCACCTGCAGGGAAAGCTAATATCCTCCTGTGAGCCAGTGGTGGGAGCTGGTGTCAAGAAGCCAGGACCCATGATTGCCTGCTGGAGTCTGGCATCAATCACCTGTGACGGGGAGCCTGCCGAGTTTATCCACCCATCTCTGCAGCGCTGATTTAGAAATTCCAGACAGCCATAGAGGGCTCTTTATTGCAGCGGCTGGCACTGATCTACAATAACACGTGCAAAGACAGGGGTCCCCAGGCAGCAGCAGCAGCTGCTGCGGTTTAAGCTGCAATAGGAGTTAGAATGTGTGCTGGGTCCACCTGCCAGGGTAGGGGGTGTGATGATCTCATACCTCCCATCTCTGGCTAGAAACCCTGAGGCTCAATTGCCTGTTATTCTTGGTACCCCTGAGACTTGAAGCTGCCAGCAGATGACTGTGGGTATATCTACATTTTCTATGGTGGTTTTTTTCCCCCACTCAGTAGCACATTTCAGATTCTGGCATGCATGCATTCATAAGCATGCACAGGACCATAACTTACTAATAATCCGGATTATTGTTCAGCAAATAGTCATTCTCTTCCCTATGCATTTTGTGTGGAGACTGCTTCCCATTTCTTTGTGGGAAGTCCATGTGGGTCAGTCCATGTGACTTGCATTGACCAGTTAAACGTCAGGGTACATCTATATACATAAATGCAGTTAAAGCGATTTATGAACGATATTTGTATTTGTCTTGATAAATCCGAAAAATTAACTTGAATAAGTGTTCCATTTTTCTTTAATAATATATCATTCTTGATGATCTAATCAATTTCATATACTATACTATTACGGACTAATAGTAATATGTAACGAACTCATAAGACTTAATCAAAAACAAATAATTAAAACCGGGAAGAGGATCTGAGTAGACACTTTTCCACAGAAGACATGGAAAGTCCCATTTATGGGCTCTGCAGTTTGACGGGCCGTTATTCTTTCTCTGGGGGTCAGTCACAAGAAGACCACACCCATACTGCCCCTTCAGACGGGGCTTGGCAAGGACACGGGTCAGCTCCAGCCCAGCCTGCACCGAGCCCAGCGGAGCCCAGCCTCTATCAGCCGAGCCAGCCTCTATCAGCCGAGCCAAGCGGCCCTAGGGACCTGGGAGTATCTGCTTTGCTTCTTGTAAACATCTGAGTCTGGCTGGAAGTAACAGACAAAGAACTGAGTTTGCAAAGCTGTTCTGAAGCCAAGACAAGTAGTTTTCCAAACACGTCTCCCCTCAAACTCAGGTTTTATCCATTCAGACATTTATTTATTAATGCACTTGTTTATGGTACAACTGCTCTCTGATCGCCCTGGGTATCAGGCGCTGTTCTAGGGAGACTCATCAGTCTCTGTATCTAGGCTGTCTTCATCTTCATGAGAAAAGCGAAGTTATGCAGGTGCACGCTCTGAAAGTGCTTTCAAGGCAGGGGTGCAAATCCAGCCTGTTTCCCGCCTATTTCTCCTGCTCTGCTGGCTGCATGACACCTCCAGAGGTCAAGCTTGGGGTGCAGTGCCCGGAAAGGAATGCCCCGCCTCCCCCAAGCCCCACCGTCTCCCTGCCCTGAAGGGAGGCACTGAACCAGAGATAGGGACCAGGGAGGGAGACAGCGCTCCCTGTCCCTGCTTTGGGAGCAGCTGTTTCAATGTCTTGCTTGCACTGAGTGGCTCAGTCACTGTGGTCAGTCTTGTTTCTGTTTTCAGTTCAAGAAACTCACCCAATTACTCACCCAATTACTGACACAGATCAGGAGCAATGACTGCTAGTGATCATCGTGCTATATTCCCATGATTAGAGGAATAAAAAAAAAAAAGACCTGACCTGAAATATTCAATTCGTGAACATACATGGTGACAAGAGTTACCTCAAGAGTTACCTGGCTGGTGTCCTTAGAAAGGCCTGCAAGCAGGTTTGCCCTTCAGCTGTTGTCCGGGAACTTGGATCTTGGGAGGGTTCCCCAAACCTTGACTGGGAAGAGAGGCTCGCTGTGCCTGCACAGCGTATGAGACGATGGAGTTTGTGTTGAACACCCACTTCCTTCTGGGAATCTGGGATCCAGGTACAGGTGAGACTGCCACATGACCGCCTGCGATGAAAATCCTGAGCAGAGAGTCTCTGATGAGCTCCCCTGGAAGACAGCATTTCAAACGTGGTCCCAACTGGTTGCTGCAAGCATGCATTGGTCTCTTGCGATTCTGATGGGAGACACCCTTGGAAGCTTGTCCCTAATTTGCTCAGGCTCTAGGTCTGCCTGCCTTTTGTCTTTGCTGATCTGCATGGTTGTCTTTGACTAGAATTGGTCACAGTGACATGCTGAGTCCTGGGTATCTTCCCAAGGACTAGTAAACCTGAGAGTGGTCTTGCGGATCTCGAGACAACATCCCTCCCCTGTTCTTGGTCTCAAGTCTTTGCTTCGAACCTTTCACTCCACCTGCAAAAACACTGGGCTTGATTCCTAAGACCCTCTTCCTGATTCATGAGACTGTTCGAAGATCACCTTGACCAAGAGTTTTGAAGGATTTTAGGATTCGAGAGTACTTGCTATCAGAAGCACCCACCAGGTGCACGGTCTTAAACGATCATCAGTTCCCTTCTAAGAAGGGAGCTGTGTGAAGCTCTGTGACACAGCTCAATTTATCATAGCCCTCAGCCTAGAACACCAAGATAAAGTGATCTAAAATGACTGCTTTGACATTGGTTTGCTTTTTCCTCAATGCTCTGTGTTCACTGGAAAAAAAGAAAGACATTTGAGGAGGGAATCTTAATAGATAGCAAGTTATTACCTAACTTCAAAATATTTTGACAGTTCTTTATAGACACAGCTATAGCAAAGTATGTCTCTCAGTTACAGTGCCTATAATCAGCCCTGGAACCGTGAGTTCTATTTTTAAATGTGATTACATTTATTCCCTCTAGCCTGATTGTTTTAACTCATCAATTCAATAGTCAAAATATGAGCAAGTGACTACTCAGTGTCATTAACTGAATATTCTGGAAATTCAAAATGAAGAGGATCCATTTCCTGCTTTGAGAAGACATGGGCTCTATGTTTGGCAGTTTTCGTAAACATTTTTTTGTGCCCACCCAGAATCTAACCCCCTAAGTCCCTTCCATGCGGTACCCTTGGGGAAATCTCACCTCTCTCACAGTAGGTCCAATGTCTCAGACACTGACCCTATGTCCACCCCTAGCAATGGCACCTGATTGTCCTGACCTAATTAGTTCAGCCTTTGTCACATGATTGGTTCAGCAACACTAGGTGTAAACCAATCAGTATCTAACAGTTTCCTAGGCACAGGCTGGCCCAATCAGTGCAGAGTTCATACTTTCCTTGGAAGCCTCTTCCTGGTTATGGAAGAAATGGTGATTTAAATCCTGGAACTAGTGGGCCATTTTGGGAAGCCAGATTGACAAGGAAAATGTCACATGACAGAAAACAAAAGATAAAATGGAGATGGACCTTAATCAAGCCCCTCTTAGATGTCTGAACCTCTGGATGGACTGTGAGATAACACATCCTTCAAAATAATTAAGTAAGGATGAGTTAGTGCTTTTGGTATTTGCATTCAATATTAATCTCAATGATTTATCGCCGCAGCATGAATCTATCCACCTATCCTTTCTCTCATAGTCTGCACTTGATCTCCCTTTGGACAATTTCTCTCTCCAATATTTTCAGACACATGTTTCAGATGGAAATGTACCATGCTCAGATACATAGGGGAGCTCATGTGAGTTTATGCTAAGCAGCATGCTCTACCATCTTGGTTTTGATGACTGTTTTAAGAACAGACACATACCCCATCTTGGGGCAATGAAAGGGTAAATAAAGTGAAGACTTATGGAGTAGATACTATAAAAGACCTTTTCTCTTCCCTTAGTGGGTGTGGTGTGAAGATCTGTGTTCTAGACACTCAGGAGCTACTCTATTGTCACCAGCTGGGAATCCAGGGCTGTCAGAAGATAGGGTCTAATATGATGCTGGCAGAATAGAGATGAATAGGATAAATGGAACCATTAAAAATGCTGAATTCCATCTTTCATGAGGCGTTCTCCCACCAAACTTCTCTGTTATTAGTTATTTTATTTTGGGGGCAAAATAAAATAAAACAACAAAACCACTTCTTGTTTAAACAATTTTAAGCTGAAGTGCTATTTAATAGTCTTCTCTCTGTCTCATCCTATGCTTAGTCTTGGGAAGACTTGGGAAGAATGAAACCAGGAACATCAGCTGGAAAAGCTCACATTCCAGTGTCCAGATAGCAAATATACATGGGACTGTGACACAAAGAAAACTGTCTAAACATGTGGAATTAATAAACAAATCACTTAAAAATACCCATGTTAGCAGGTCCTGGTTCCAGCTAAGATGGAGTAAATACTGTTTCCTGTGTCTCGCATTGAATGAAGCTCTAGAATTCGGAGTGATTGTAGGAAATAGCGATTTGAGGTCTCTGAGAAGAAAGCCATTGTAAGTGGATCTGAGGTCAGCTATGATACAAGAATCTGAAGCACCACCAAATGGGTAGGAGTTTGCCAAACTCAGAATGGGCAGTAGGGCAGAGACTTCTCCAGGAGAAGCCCAGGGGACTCTCTAGTCTTGTTCAGGGAGCCAGTCCTGGTAAAGGAACTTGTAACACTCAGAGCAAGTGTGGGAATCCCTCAGTTTTCCCTTTGTCTTCTCTATTCTCTCATGCCCTGGTCCTTACGCAGCCGTGTAGTACTGGTGTGCAGGGCTAGAGCAAGAGTCCATGCCTTGTAACACAATCCTCAAAATGCCCAGGATAAAATCTCAAATTCCTTTTGATAGAGAAGCCAGGGAAATCTCAACACTCATGGGAAACACAATGAATAGATACCAATCGTGATGTAACAAAGATACTGAAAGCTTCTGACAACAACTTTAAAGCAAATATAAAAATCTTTCAACAAACAATTATGCACAATCATGAAACAAACGGGGAAAATAGACTCTAAGGAGAGAAAAGGAAAAAAATCTTTGTGACCTTAGGTTAGAGAGGCTACTCAAAGAAAAAGATGACTTCATAAAACTGAAAACATTCCATGCAAGATGGTGCTAAATGAAGATGCTGTGATAAGACTATTAAAAGAAGTCAAGTGTATTAACTGGAGAAAATATTTACAAATCACATATGGGAATACATATCTGCAAATTATACATCCAGCATATATAAAGAATTCTCAAAATCCAACAGTAAGGAAACAAACAAACTAATTAAAGAATTGGCAAAGACTTGAACAGACTCTTCACGAAAGAGGATGAGTGGGTGACTACATGCACATGATAAAATATTCTCTGTCATTCGCCACCAGGGGCATGGAAATTAAAGCCACAAAGAAAGGCCACTCACACCTATTAGAATGACTCTAATAAAGACTTGAAAAGATCAACTGCCGAAGAATGTGTGGAGTAACTGGAACTCATAACAATGCTTTTGGGAATACTAAATGACGGTCACGACGGAAAAGTGATTCAGTTTTTTATAAAATTAAAATACACTTACCAGCTGACCCAGAAACTCCATTCCTGGAATATTTACCCTAGAGAGGAAAAAACAAACAAACTTAAGTTCACACAAAAACCTGGTCCCAGATGTTTACGGCAGCTCTCTTCACAATTGCTAAAACATGGAAACAACCCGTGTCCCTCAGCAGGTGAGTGGTTAAATGACTCGTGGTACGGACACAGGAAGGGACACGGCTCGGCAGTAAAAGGAATGAGCTCTCTGTACACAGCACTGTATTGAAGCTACAAGTCATTATTCTGAATGCAAGAAAGCAGTCTCAAAGATGACATACTGTACAGTTCCATTTATATGACATTCTTAGAATAAAACCATACTGAAAGAAAACAGTGTAGGGGGATTTCCAGGGGTTAGAATATGGGGTGGGGGGGACTTAAGGAAGAGGAGGCTGGATTTTGGGGGTGGTAATAGTCACAACAGTAATAACTTCAGCAATCAACTGTATACCACAAAAGGCCAATTCTGTTGTACGGTATTTTTAAATGACATTTAAAGTCACCCACACAAGGGAAGTCTCTGAATGCATTATTTGGATTTACCTTTTCAAAAAAAGAAGACTCTCACACCGGCCCTGCTCTCGATTTTCCAGAATCAGATCCCTGCAAGGCAGAGCAGGGGGCTCGTCCCTCCAAAGCTGGCATCAGGTACTGCATCTGCCCATCGCGATCCAGTTCGGCAAAGTTCTGGTCTCACGGCCTCCTTCACACAGACAGGGCACATGGGAATCAGGTTAGAAATGTAAACGTGGAGCTTGAGTGGGGATTTGACTTCCAGAGGTGCTGATGATTTTTTCTCTTAGGTTGAAACCCTCGTTCATTTCCAAATGCATGTTCCAAATGCATTTCTAAATGCACAGACAAAGGTCTGTGTTCAAAAACAGCTGCAGCATTTCTAGGAAGTGGGGCCTCCTGAATTTTCTGTCTTTTCATAACGTTCATCAAGCACCCTCTATATCAGGCAAGCCCATGTTCAAGGTGGAAAGGAAGATAGGCTTTTACAGGGACAATCTCCTCTCAAAAAACCCCCCAAACACAGCTTATTCCTGGAGCCCGGCCAGAGGACACAGCAACAGACCAGCAACAGACTGGAGTCTTTGTTTGCATTTTCTCAGCCAGCAACTGGGAAATCTCAGTAGGAAGCCAGGAACCACCTGTCTGCATAGCTTGGTTTTTAGCTAACAAAGGCCTCTGCAGAAATGGCTAATAGGTGAGGATGGAAATAATACGTGGCGGCGGAAGTCGGGGGTGGGAGTGTTTAAGCAACTTTAAAGGTGTTTTAGCTTTTGTACATTTCCCCCCAAGTGTTGACAGCAGGTATGAGTGCTGGTGAGGAGGCTTTGGCGGGCAGTGGTGGGGGTCCAAGGAAGACTGGATTGGAAGACAAAGGGAGAGGGATTGGGATGCTGGCCTAACTGAAGCACCTGGGGGAGGGTGGCAGGAGTAGGGGTCAATGGTTTTATCCCTTTGAGTTAGCAACAAGTGAGGAAAAGTGGAAATGGGCTTATGGAAGGCTGACATGTGGCTCATAGAGTCTGACTTGGTGGCTCAGGAGTGACATCTGATTAGAGTGCAGAACCACTCAGAAGCAGACACCACTGTCCCTGTTCCTGGGGACACTGTGGCTAAATCCAGACACCAGCACCAGGCACCTCTTGCAGGAAGCTGAGCGTCCCCGAGGACTCTTGCCAGTGTGGAGACTCAAACCAGGTCCCAGTCTGTTTGGTGCATGGAACTGACCAAGCGGATCTCCTTCCTTCCCCCGGAAGCAAGGGCGTCTGGGAAACGTGTTTCCTGATTTCTCGTTGAGAAGTCATGAGCCCATGGGTGGGAAGTTCTCTAAACATGGAAGAAATTTAAAGGTGCTTGGGGAAAAACAAAATGAACAAAAAAGGAAACATCACCCACAAGAACGAACACATTTCAGTGACTTGTTACATACCTGGAAGCTGTCTCAATTTACCTTACCGGTATCAATGAATTTAGTCCTCCTAACATCCCTTGAGCGATAAACATTCTTCAGATGAAGAATTGGAGATAAAGAGACCTCAACTGGCTTCACCACGTCTAGGGTGACCATTCATCCTGGCTTGTCTGGGACTAAACCCAAATAAAGTTTGGGGGCAGCCCACATACTCTCCAGAATGATCTGATCTGGCTACTGAAGTCTAACGTCATTCTCCCAATCACACAGCTGGGATGAGGAGAAACGTGAATGCCAGACAGCCATGAATAGGGTCAGGTGACATCGGCACTTGTCTCCCTTTCCTTCATCTCTCACTCTGCTTTCTTCTGTTCGGTGGTCCCAATGTGTGGTTCTGGGAGAAGACAGATGCTCACCTTGAATCAAAAAACAAAAAAACAGAAATCATGAAATGTCAACTGAGCATAGAATCCCCTTCTTGGTCCTGGGAAGATGCCCTAGGAATCTCAAGTAGGGGGTGTCACCAAACAAAAACAGGGAGCCAGAGAAAAATGAATGCCACCCAGAGACAAACAGCAGATGTCCCACTTACCTTACCTGTCAGAACCACCATTTATTGTGACGGCTGCATATGAAAGTCTGGCTGACAAAACTGGATTCTCCGTGTACTCCCCCAAGCACTCTGTATTTACCAGTAATTGGGGAGAAAGGAAAGAGAACCTGCTGAGTGGTCATGTGGTAGGAGGGGGACACATGCGGTGGGCGGGGACAGACACGGTGGGTGGAGACAGACGCGGTGGGCGGGGATAGACGCGGTGGATGAAGACATGCGGTGGGCGGGAACAAACGCAGTGGGCGGGGACAGATGCTGTGGGCGGGGACAGACGCAGAGGGTGGAGACAGACGCGGTGGGCGGGGACAGATGCGGAAGGCAGAGGCATGCTCATGCTGGAAGTTCTCTGGGAACCTTAGCGGAATCCCTGACAAATGCAGCAAAGCAGGACTCAAAAAGGAATCTAAAGCGAGGCGTGTAAAATTTAGTCTAGTCAAGCTGGGCTCCTGGGGACACAACACTCCACAGGGCAGGAAGGGCATGGGTTCTAGGAAAACGCGGATGCTGAAGTCAAGGGAGTGGCTCCAACCACCCGGGTCTCTTGCCCACAGGGCGGCCTCGGGCAGACACCTGAACCTCAAGCTCCCCATCTGAAAAATGGGAGACAAATCCCAGTCTCAGCAGTGTTCCAGCGATGATTCAATTGCTGCTTTAGAAGGCGGCCCATGGACGGACTCGCTTCAAATTGGTACTTGAATTTTGAGAGTTGCTTAAGTAAGCCCTGCTAGCATCAGATTTGAGGACTAGAGTAGAATTGCACTGTGAAAGGAGAAGTTGTGGCTTATCCAGAGTTTGTGCCCTAGTACGTTCCATTAAGAAGCAATAATGGCGCGCCCTGGTGCCCTAGCGGATAAATCCGCTGCTTTCAGCTTGTGCGGTCCACACACATCCAAGGACCCAAGTTTGCATCCCGGGGCAGGGGGAATAACCTACATTCCTGCCTGCACCTTTCCTTAAATTAAAAAAAAAAAAAAAAAAGAAGGAATAATGATCATTATAAAAAAGTCATATTTTGACAAAATCTATTATCATCATCCAGTTCATACAAAAGCTTGATGATACTCACATCACTACCCTTCCCACCCCTGCACAAGATGTGTTTGCATCTATTCTCAAACAACACGCCAAAGAAAGAACTCACATGATAGGTTTATGGTGATGTAGTTACTGTCTTTCCAGCATCCATCAGGAGCTGGCAATGGACCCAACACCTGGGGCCTGTATGCCCATAGCTAACAGAGTCCATCTGTAGGGACTGCTTGGCACGAGGACACGAGGGCCTGGTGATGGAAGAAGGGGCTGGCAGCCGTGCGTGTTTTCCCTGCTGTCTCCCATTTCTCTGTCCAGAAGCTGCAGACAGTGTGGAATGCCCACCTCCACAGAGAGGGGAAACCTGGCGGCCTCTGAGGCCTGTCCCCTCGCTGGACACATGGAAATGAGCGCCAAGAGAAGCCTGGAGAAAAAGGTGGGTGTTTGTCAGGATCCCGTTCACCTCCTCCTAAGGACACAGGCGAGATGTTTAGCCACTGCTGAGAGCCCTCCCATTCCATTGGGAGAAGTTTCCAGAAGGTGTGCTTCAGCCAGCTGTCCATGACACAGCATCAATGCTTGCTGGAGTACTCATATATCTTCCTCTGTCACCACCCAGGGCATCAGCAAATCCCACCTTCTAGACCACACTAGACCCATGTTGGCCACTTCTCTCCATCTCCATCAAGTCTGCACTGTTAGAAACCACCACCATCGTTAATCACCCAGCATCCTTCCAACTTTCCTCTCCCATCTTGCACTCTCTAATCTGTCCTCAAATAATGGCAGGAACAACATTGGAAAAGATTGGTCAGACTGAGTCACTCATCTACTATCACCTTCCAGGGGGTATTGCATCTGGAATAAAAGTCCATCTCCTTTTCTGGTTTCAACTCTGTGTTTTTGGCCTCCTCCTAGAACATGCTTACAACCCCCCAGTTGGACTGAGATGCTTTCTGTTCCTTTTTTTCAATTGATTTTATTGAAGGAATATTACACGTTAATGTTGACATGGTTTGAGGTATACACACTAGCACATTTACATCTGCATACAGCACTGTAGGTTTACCGCTGTTTCCTTGTTCCTTCACTTTACAATTAATTCCCTTTACCCCTTTCTTCCTTCCCCTCGCCCATCTCTTCCTGCACCCTCTGATTTGCCTTTTTTCCCACTAAAAAGTCTATTGTTGTTTGGATTAGTTCTCTCTTTTCTTGAAGTCTATTATTGTTGAATTTAGATCATTCATTGGCTCCCTATCTCTCTATATGAGTAATATAATACAATGTCTGTCTTTCTCCTGGTTTATCTAATTAAGCATAATTCTTTCCAAGTCTATCCAGGTTGCCAAAAAATGGCAGAACTTCTTTTGTAGGGCTACGTAGTATTCCATCATGTATATAGACGTCTTCTCTATCCACTCATCTGTTGATGAGCATTTGGGGAGTTTCCATGTTCTTGGCTATTGTACATAATGCTGCAATGAACATGGGGTGTGTTTCTGTTTCTAAAATACATCAAGCTCATTCCTACCTCAGGACATTTGCACACACGAACCTTACTACCTGGATAAATCTTTCCCAGGTCTTTAAAGAACTGTCTCTTTATTATTTTTCTTTTGAAGCATCCTCTTCACTATATTTTCTTGACTGGACACTAGAACTTTATGCACTTCTAACACCAAAGCTCCTCTCCAGATGCCACCTTGCTTCGTTTTTGCCCAAGAGCTGGGTCTGCTCTGCTCTTGATGGCTCCTAATGAGCTGGCCTGGTAGGGACAACCAGGGACAAGGAACCTGCCAGAAAATACAGGCTCCAGCCCAGAGGCTGCTGTGTAGTTGATTTGTGATTCTGTCTCATTTGCCTAGTCTATAAATCCATTGAATATTGATTTTCTCTCCCAGGGTTCCGAGGAGGACACACTTGCTAACAGAGGTGAAGTGTTTTACAAACGGAAAGTCCTTGCAGATATTTACTTAGCACATACTCATTGACCACCTGCTACACACCCACCCATCAGCCCTGGAGCAGGAACCCGAGGAAAGGCTTGTGTGTCTACCCTCAAGGCTGAGGGAGGGGCCACAGGGCCAGCCTGCAGAGCAAAGTCAGAGCAGCTGGGGCTCAAATCCCCCTGTCACTCAACAGAATTAAGACTGAGAACATGACTTCATTTCTCCCTGTCAGTTTCATGCTCTTGAAAGTGAGTGCAATGATCTTCTAGAGAAGTTATGAAGATGAAACAAGTTAATCAAAATAGAGCCCCCCTAAGAGTCCCTGACACACAGTAGGAAATAAATCGTCATTTATCAGAAGGGGAGACAAAGGAATAAACATTATTCTCTGTTTTTGCTTCCCTGTCTGTTCATTTCCGGTTTAAATCCTACTCATTGCTTCAGGAAAAGGTCAACCCTCCAGTCTTTAGAACGACACCTTCTGCCTACAAGTCCCCTCTTCCCCAGCGCTCGAGTCAGAAAGAGTACAGAGTGTCTGCTTTTGCATCCATCTTCCTTGAACACGTTTGAGTTATCTTTTCCAGCCTCAACTTACCTCCTGGGCCATTGTGCCCCCCCCCCCCCCCGCAAATGGATCAAAGTGTTTTATTGTAAAATAATACACTATGTGCTTCCATAGCACTATGTGTTTCCATATGTGCATCTTGGTCAACAGCTCCACGATAAGGTTGACATGTATGTCTGGTGAGTGTGTTCAAAACTTGGTCTCATGTTTTGGGAGCAAAGCTGAAGGAGGAATGGAAATCCCCCAGCAGGACCCCACAGGATGTAGTGCCAGCTTTGAGACTCAACAGTGAGTGATGTCACACAAAGAAGGGAAGATGCAAGAGACTGGATGTTGGGGTGGAGGAATCAGAAGGGGAGAGGAGATGGAGGAAGCCCAGGAGAGGGGACAGTGGATGGACAGGGAGTGTGGGGGTGAGGGAGAGGCTCACTGATGCCCCACCTCTGTCTTAGATATCATTTCACTTTCTTCCCACAGCAATCCCTCAGAAGCAAGACTTGTTACTAATAGATTCAGATTGACCTCTCCATGGAGACAAGGGCTCTTTGCTTTATTTTATCTTGGTCATTTTTGCATCAGCAGCCCCTAGAACGATCCCTGTCATGTTGTAGGTTCTTAAGACATATTTACTGGCTGAATGACTAAAGAAGGAATAAAATGGGTAAGAAGGCCCTAAGACATAAGTAGATATTTCTCCAGGGAAGGTGTGCAAATGGCCAGTCTGCATTTGCAACGATGGTCTGTTTCACTGATCATTTGGAAATGCAAATCGAAGCTACAAAGAAGTACCACTGAGTATGTGCTAGAATGACTAGTATCAAAGAGCAATGACTAATGTTGGTGAGGATGTGGAGAAACTGGAACCCTGTGGAGTGCTGGTGGGAATGTAAAATGGAGCAGCTGCGGGGAAAAGAGTGTGATGTTTCCTCCAAAAACAGATTTACCCCATGACCCCACAATTCTCCTTCTAGGTAGACAGCCAAGAAATTGAAAGCAGGAAACTGAATAGATCATTGTGCATCAATGTTCACAGAAGCATCATTCACAGTAGCAAAAGGTGGGAGCAACCCATGTGACCATCAGCCAGATGGAGAAACTTCATCAATGGCAGCTGTGAAAGGAAGTGAGTTCCGATGCTACGACCTGATGAATCTTGAAGACACGAAGCTACATGAAAAAAAGCCGCTCTCGAAAGGATCACTTCTGTCTGATTCCAACCCTTTGAGAGAGACACTAGAATGGTGGTTGCCAGGGGCCAGGGAAGGGACAATGGGGAATTATTCTTTAATGGCTACAGTTTCCATTTTTCGAGGTGTAAAACCGTCCTGCAGATGGATGGTGGTGACAATTGCACGTGAGTGTGAATATATTTAATGCCACGAAAGAGCAGTCTCAAATGGTCAAAATGATAAATTTTATTTTATGTATATTTTACCACAATTTAAAAATCGCTCCCAGATTCAAACTATACTACAAAGTGATAGTAATAAAACAGCATGGCACAGTTTGGGAATAAAAACAAACACACGGCTCAGTGGAAAACAACTGAGAGTCCAGAATTACACCACACCACATATATGGAAAAGCAGTTTGTGACAAAGTTGTCACAGGCATACAATGGAGCAAGGCAAGTCAAATGGTGCTGGGAAAACTGGACAGCCACGTGCAAAAAAATGCACTGGACCACTGTCTAACATCATACATGAGAATCAATTAAAAATGGATTAGTCTTGAGTGTAAGACCTGAAACTCTAAAATATATAGAAGAAAACATAGGTGATATACTTCTTAACATCAGTCTTAGAAATGTCTGCAGGGACTTGACTCCTATGTAAGAGAAACAAAAAGAAAAACAAATGGGACTACATCAAACCAAAAGCTTCTGCACAGTGAAAGAAACCCTCATCAAAACAAAAGGCATCCTGCTGAGTGGAAGAAGATATTTGCTCATCACGCAGCTGACAAGGGGTTAATATTTCGAAAAATATAAATAAATTGATAAAACTCAAAAACAAAGAAACAAACAATCCAGTTAAAAAATGGACAGAGGGTCCGAGTAGACCCTTCTCCAAAGCAGACATACAGATCCTCTGTCCATTTTTTAACTAGACACACAGATGGACATACAATAGCCAGCAGGCACACGACAAGATGTCTCAGCACATGGCCAGCATGGGCATGGGGCTGCCTTGATTCGGCACTATGCCCAGAGAACAGAATTCTCTGATGGGCCAGGCCTTGGTTACATGCCCCCCACAACTCGCCGGGCCCTGGGCACCCTCTCCTGGGCCCAGTCCTCCTCTCCCCTGTCCCAAGTACACTGATTACAGAGGCCCAAGAGAAGCCGTGTGAGGAGTGGTGGACTAGAGCCAGGACTGTCCTTATCTGCCTCTCCTTTGGGGTAACAGAGCTGGCCACTCGGCTGTGCAGAGTGAGGACTGCATTTCCCAGCCTCCTTGATGTTGGTGTGGCCATGTGACCAGGCTCTGAGCAATCAGACTGAGTGGAAGTGGTGGGTACAACTTCCTTCTGGAACCCACAAGAGAAAGAATGGGAGCCCCTCTCTTGTCATGACCTTTCCTCCGGCTGGGGTCTAGACCTGACCCCAGACATGGGCCTTTCTGCTTCCCTCTCACCCCATGTCACAGGCTCTGAAGTATGAGTCCCTGGATCCAAATCCTAGCTCCCAGCAGCATGTCACCAAACCTCTCTGTGCCTCAGTTGTGTCATCTGTGAAATGGGGTGATGATGGTGAGCCCTCCCTGAAGTGTGTTGGCTGGAATCCCTGAGAAAACTCAGAGTTGCTAGCAAGCACGCAGTGAGTATTAACTTATTCTTATCACCTTCGTCATCTGGCAAAGTCTGTCTACTTACCCTCCGGACTCCTCTTCCCTCTGGGAAGCCCTTCCCCAGGGCTCTTCTGTGCATTCCAGGCAGTGGAGTAGGTGGTTAGAAGACTCCAGAGCCAGACGTCTGGGTCTGCTTAGCGGGGCCCGATCTACCCGCCTTGGGCACGTGCCTGACTCTTTCTGTGCTGCAGTTTCCTGGGGAAATGGCAACAACGAAAGGAACCTCTTCATGCAGCAGGTGTGGAGATCGAATGTGTTAACACTTAAGACAGCGCCTGGCGCACACGGGGTGCGTTCAGTAATGTCGGCCCTCGTTGATTATTTACTGCCTGGTTTTCTAAATCCTGAGCATCTTCAGGGTATGAACCAAGCTTTGCTTATCTTTGTATTCTTGGTGCCTTGTACAGAGTGTGGCCCGGGTAGGTACCACTTTAGCGAGCGTGGTTTGCAGTCTGGTCGCAAGTCAGTTTTGTCTTGTTTTTATACTCCTGCCCCAAAGCACCGTTCTGGCCTCTTCCTGGGGACCCAGGAAGCCCAAGAAGACCCGGGGTACGGCTTCCCTCAGCCGGGGGGCATTTAGGAGCTCATTCGGAGGCGTCGCGTGTGATGCCTCACTGAGGACCACAGCACGTGCTGCGTCTCGGGCAGGGCCAGATGGTGGGGAGGGGGCTGGGTTCCCTCTGTCTGACCCATTCAGGACCCTAAAATGCAAAAGAGAAATGATAATGGCACTTCGAAATGAGTAGAGCTGGGAAGCCAGAGAAACCTGGAGAGGAAAGGGTGCATGGCTCAAATAGCAGAAACGGAATCTGGCCTGCAGATGTCCACCCGGTTAGCTGTCCGGCTCAGCTGACCCGACCACCACGCAGATCATCTGGCATAGAGCTGTGATGAAGAGATGGGGCCCCGGAGCCCCACGGCCTGGGCTCCAATCCCAGTTTCCCCACTTCTCAGCTGTGTGAACCTATGGCAAGTAACTTTTATTCTCTGTGCCTTGATTTCCCTATCTGTAGAATGGGAATAGTGTGGCTGCCACAGCAGAAAAGAATTTGGGAGCAACAGAGCTGTTTGTGTGTCCATCTGACTGCGGATTCTCCCACAGCACTTACCACCTCCAGGGGCGCTCTCTGCACAAATGAGCTCATTCATCCCTACACACACCTCATTCTATTGTGAAAATAAGCCAAGCAGGGAGCATTTAAACAATTCACTCAAGGTTATAAAGCTAGAAATTGGAGAACGAGGATTCAAACGTAGGGTGTCTGGCCCCCATTTCATGGTGTCCCTGTCCGAGTACACTGCCTGGCAACATGACAGAAACGTCATCAAAGACACCTACAGCATCCCCCGGCACTAATGCTCATGATCTACTCTGGAAGGGTAAAGAAATCCATGCATACAATCATTAAAAGAACTAGAAATCATCAGCCTTAGTTAACTGATGACTGTCAATCACTCGTTTCCCCCTTAAATACAAGACTTCAGTTGGGATGACGTTGATTGTAAGCAACAGTGAAGCCCTCAAAGAGCTTTCAACAACAGTACTTCAATGATTAGTACTCACGTAGGAACCCCAGTAGATGCAGTTGGATTAATCCAGCCATTCAAGGACCTTAAGAAACTTGGTCTGTGGTCTTTGGGACAGCAGTTTTGTCCGCAGGTCAATGCCCCTCTGGACAATTAGATGGCTGCCTGCAGTTTCAGACAGTCCCAGATGTGGACAATGAGGGAGGAGAGGGGTGGGGCTTGTGTCCATGCTTGGGCATTTTCTTAGGAATCAAAAACATTCTCTAGAATCTTCTGGAAAACTTCTAGTCAGATGTCATTGGCCAGTTGTAGTTCACATGCCATTTCCTAAAGCAGGCAGAGGCAGGGGTGAGACTATCGTGCCTGGTCATCTGGAGGACACTGGCCGGGGCCCTGGCCCCTGTACAGGCATCTTTCTCTGCTTTCTTCGCCTGTTCTGCCATTTCTCCTGCAGGCATGCTTGTCTCATTCCTCAGTATTGTCACCACAAACCACTGAATCACTTAGGAATCCTTTCGGTTGCAAGTAACAGTAGTTGCAACTAAGTGTGGTTTAAACAGGGTGGGCTTACTTTCCTAACACACAAGAAGCCTGGGGTAGGCAGTGCTGAGCTAAATCCGGCATGGAAGTTCCAGGGCCAGGCTCTTCTCTTTCGTCTGTATCCTCAGGTTCTGGTTTTCATCCTAAGACTTACTTCCTTCCAGCTCTAAAATGGTGACAGCATGTCCAGGAAAAGAGAGAGAGGCAGTGGGTGGGTCCTTGTCTTGGAAGCAAGAGGGCATTCTCCAGACCCAGCTGCAAATATCCACTTATGTCTCATTGGCTGGAATGGGGTCATGTGATCATCATTAGCTGCAAGGGAGTCTGGGAAAGTGAGTTTCTCAGCAGGCGTCACGGCTCCTTGAACGGAGCCAGGGGCCTGGTGTGAGAAGGGAGAAGATACGAGAAGGCAGCTGGCAGTATTGGCCACAGCCCCTTTACAGTTTACATGACACCCCATCTTAATCCTCCTTCCTTCTCCAACTGAATGGTCTCCCCTCCTGTTCTGAGAAACTAAAGTGAAAAAGGAAGAGTAGAAAAGAAGTTGAAATACCTTACATAAGTCATCTCCATCATTTCTGCAAACCCTTTCAGGTGACGTCGACAGCACATCTTTGTTGGTCAGGGAAGCTGAGTCTCAGAGGGTAGTCATGCTTTGCCCAAGCTAAGTTCAGGGGTTAGCAGGGATGTGAACCTGGGCTTTCTCACTGGAAAGTGCGTACAACAGAGTGAATGGGAAGACACTCACAGACAGTTCTCTTGTCTAGACCTTAATCTTTCCCAGGGAGGCTGCGAGAGACACAAGCAGACTGTAAGGGTGCCTGTGTCCCACCCCAGGGGGTGGTGCCCCATCGACACTGCCTCCTGTGTGCAGAGAGGAGGGACCACCATGGACTGGAGAGGGTTCAGGATCCCGGCTGGCGGCCTCTCTGACTCCAGACATCGGAGAACATGGCTTCTAGGTCTGCTGAGAACAGCAGGCTTTCAAATGTGCACTGCGCTTGGACAGATGCGAATGCAAACACTGAGCATTTCTCTCCTTCCTTTCCCTCCCCGAGTGCTGCTGCGGGCCGGTTCACAGGAAGGTGGTTAATTGAAACTGTCCCTGCTGCTCCAGTGAGAAATGGGACATTGTACGCCATGTCCCCCGGAGAAAGTCTCCCATCTGCTCTCTCTGTGAGGATAATTACGCGTATAAATGACCTGCCTTCTTATGGCTCCCAGTCTGGTGCGAGCGGGGTGCTGCCGAAGGTCCCCGGTGCCCTCTGAGGTGAGGGAGTCGGCTGCTGTCCGCTCCTGGACCAGCCATCTGCCCTGAGCAGGGCGGCAGATGGACTTTCTGGTCTAGTGCTCGAGAGCGGACATTTACTTGGGAATATATTCTGTACTGAATCTGTGACTTGGGGAGGGTGTGTCTACAATAACTATTGTTGAACTTGATGTGACTTCCAACAACGGAGTCACCGGTGGTCACTGGGTTTCTTTTCTCCCTGAGTAACGAGAGGAAAGCCCCCTGGCTGAACAGCTGGAATGTACAACAGATGTCCCCACAGCTGCGATGCCGTAAATCACTCGCTAAGCACCCCCAGCTGTGAAATACATCACGTGGCGTTTCCTCTACCTGGAAGGACCCTGGTCTGGGGTGAGGACTTATGCGTGGAGTCTGAGAATTGCCACCGACCCGGGACAGTGCCTCGGGCCAGTCACGTCCTCTTCGAGGGCCTCAGTCTTCCCCCCTGTGGAATGCGGGGAGCGGGTTTAGTGTCAACTACCCTCGTGGTAAGCAGAAGAAATGTTTGTCCCTAAAATGTTTGTGTCCTGATCCTTGGAAACTACGTGAGGTTACATGGGAAAGGGGAAGTATAGTTGCAGGGAGAATTAAGGTTGCTAATCTGTTGATCTTAAAATAGGGGGCATATCCTAGGTTGCCTGGACAGGTCCAGTGTGATGCTAGAGGCTTCTCTCCTTTCTCGTGGTGCTCCTTCTCTAGGTGCTGGTTATGTCTAAGCGTTCAAGGGTCTTTGCTACCTAGTGCCTCCCAGGTATGTATCTCAAGCTGTTTTCCTTTATCTGAGCTTCAGTCCCATATAATCAACTGCATAGTTTTTTTTTTCCTTTGGCTGCTTCTAATGCATTGGCCCTTCTAGTCACTCATCCACCCACCCACCCATTTATCTACACAAGCACCTAACTGTGTACTAGACCCTCCACCACCTGCCCATTCAGCCCCCATCTACCCGCCTGTTCACGTAGTCAACCATTTGCTTCATTAACCACCGTGCTCTCCTGCTCTCGTTGTGGACAGTCTAAGCCCAGATTCCCTCAGTCTTATCAGACCCCATGTCATCAGCCCCCACCTTGGGGCTGCCTCACATTTCCTCTTCTTCCTCTTTCCAACTGTTCTCCACTTACTCAGCATGGGCCACTCTGGCCTCCTGATGATGCCCCAACATTACCAGGCACACATCTTGCCAGGGTCTTTGCTCTTATCCTCACAAATCACCGTCTTTTCTCCTACAATTCTCTGCTCAGTTGTCAACTTCTCAGGAAAGTCTTCGGACCACTCTTGACAATTGCAAATGACTTCCTGCCATAGCTCCTTCCCTTCCTTTATTGCTCTTCATAAACCCTAACACTACCCGACCTATGACAGATGCCACTTATGTATCCTGTTTGTGCTCTGTCTGCACCACTAGCTCGGAGGGTCAGGACTTCCGTGTTTTCTCTTTAAATGACTGTATCCCTGGAGCTAGTGACAGTGTCTGTCACAGGCACTCAGAGAATGAATGGCTGAATGAAAGAAGGAAGGAAGGAATGAGCGAACAGATGAATGAATGAATGAATGAATGAATGAACGAATGAGTGAATGAAGGCAAGAAATGATATAATGGCATAAGTTTCTGAAACTGATAAACGATAAACTTGAGACATATTGAAAGAAAAGTATTTCATTTGCATTTCACATTCAGCAAATGTTTTCTTTGTGCTTTCCCATTTATTGTCATATTTACACATCCCCTAATATTATATAAACATTCATTAATTTTTTCCAGGGCTTTGATGTTTTCTACATTTAATTTATAAATGTAACTGAAATTTATTTTGATGTACCCACTGAGATATGGATCGGATTTAATATTTTTATCTAGATCATTAGGCACTTTCAAAATGATCTGAATACCATTTGTTCAATAATCTATCTTCCTGCAAATAATGGAAATGCAAATGCTATTACATTGTACATCCTATAGCAATGCGAGTCTTTTCCTGAACTTTCTATGGGGTTTTGTTGTGCCATTCCCAGTGAGTCCCACACTTCAGTTTTCTTTGTGTGCATATACCTGATCAGGTTAATTCCACCATTTCTCCCCCAGTTGTTCAAATGATCTAATTTTCCAAATTCACCTTAGACCATTTCCTTACACCAGTTTCCTGGAACCTCACATTGTGTGGATTGGAAGAAAAGAAATAGCTGTCTAATCAATACTAAGGATCTAGGACTATACTATGTATCTTATTACATGTTTGGGGGGCTTGGGGAGGGTTGTTGGTTTGTTTCTCGTCATATCTTTATTCACGTGGCTTCCAACGACTTGCTGTAGCCTAAGTGTTGTATCTTATTGTTATTGGAAATGGGATTTGTTTCTGCTTGAGGTTTGGCCATTTATTCTTAATACATGGGATACATTAACTTTTATGTCTGGATTTTGTTCCTCCGAACTTGTTTTCTTTAATAGGACAAAGAAAACCAATGTCAAGCTTTCCCTTACCTGCTTCTCTCTTTCTAAAAATGCGGTAGGTGACATGCTCAGCTCCTAAATCCACGTTGCTTGTGGCACTGGGCTGCACACAGTTACGAGCTGTGTTCCCGCTGCTTCTCGAGTTTTCCGAATAGCTGATCTGCTGGAAATGTATTCACATCCCGTCCCTCTCACTGTCTGCCCAGGTGTCTGGCCACTAGCCATGTGCTGCCCCCTGGCACTTTCTCTGTCACCATCCCGTTCTCTTGTTCAGCAAGTCACATATCTGTGTCTTGGCTCCGAGTCTTGATCATAAGCGTCTGAGCTCCCAGGCCCCAGCCGCCCACGTGGTGCAGGAGCGAGAGCTGCATCTGTGTGCGTCCTCAGGGCCAGAAAGAGCTCCAGCTCCAGACGTGCCCCTAGTGGGATGGAATCTGGTCAAGAGACATGTCTTTAGGAACTGGTGTCCAGACACAGCATAAGTACATTTCCTGTGTGAGCTCAGTTAACCCTCAGCACAGCCCTAAAAGAGGGTGCTAGGACTGCACCCACCTTTTATGCAGAGCACCTAGACACAGAGGCTGAGTCACAGGTAACACAGCTAGAAAGTGCAATCAGTTCTGAGATTCCAAGCAGGAAGGCTTTTTCTAATGGCTCTAGTTTCTTAGTGTAGAGCACTGGAGTTAATCAAAGGCTTTGCTGCTGAGATGAGCTTCTCATCTTGAGGAACTGAGCATAGCTGGTGTCCCACTGCAGGCTCAGGAGGCCCTCATCACGCCGCTGACAGCCACGCTGTCCTGGGTCTTCATCTTCACAAGGATCAGCACTAACAGAACCCATTTCACCAACTTGCTGCTCCCAGGTGCCATCAGTCCCTAAGAGCCTCCAGGGGAGAATTGAGGAGCAGAAAA
Organism: Solenodon paradoxus; assembly: GCA_004363575.1. Taxonomy (NCBI): domain Eukaryota; kingdom Metazoa; phylum Chordata; class Mammalia; order Eulipotyphla; family Solenodontidae; genus Solenodon; species Solenodon paradoxus. The sequence continues at coordinate 45,992 of RJWH01004700.1, forward strand.
GGATCTCAGAGACCAAATTCTTCAATCTGTCCTTCTACAGACACACCAAAGCCTCAAGATTTTGAAGGGTCCTTCTCAAGATCACAGCAAACCTAAATCTGTGACAATTAGGGCAGAAATCTTCCTTTCCCTGCCCTGCTCCCTCACTGAGACAGGCTCAGGTTGAAGCTTTAGACATCTCTCACAGGCTGACCATGCCCACATTCCCACCTCTGGCCTGAAACGCCCCTGAACTGTCACCACACACACGGCCCGGACATCTCAGATTTGACCTGTCCAAAACGACTCTCCTTAAGGCTCCCTGGGAATCTTCCCTTGTCTCATCTCCACCAGGGGCAAGTCCATCATCCTTTGGGGGCTCTGGGCTGCAGCCTCAAAGTCACCCTCAAAGTCACCCTCGTCTTCCTTTCTCTCCAATGCCACAGCTCCTCCGTCCAGAAGTTGCTGGAATCCATCCAGATGGCTTCGCCCGCCTGCGCTGCCCCCGCCCTGAGCTGAGCGCCGTCATCTCTCACTGGCTTGGGCAGAGGTCGCCTCGCTGGTCTCACCTGTCCTACCCTCGGCCTGGCCTCCTCTCCTCATCAGTCAGGGTGCTATCCTGACTTGTACATCAGGGCTCGGGGGTCCTCTGCGCAAAACCCTCCATTGATTTCTCGCCTCTTTTGGAATAAGAACAAGGAAGAAATCGAACGGACCACGAGATACGAGAGCTGACTCGTCTGGTGCCAGCTTCACCTCCGACTCAGTTAAAATGGTTAGAGGTGGAGATTTGAAGAGGTAAAGGGGCCAGCAGCCCATGCGTCTCCCAAACTCCCCTGTGCTTCTTCCCCGACTCCCCTCCCAGACCTAGATGGACCCAGCGGGTCTGTTCCCTTTACCCACGCCCCCTCCTCCGAGGCTGCTGTGCTGATGGACATGTTCCCAGAGACAGAGGCAGCAGCTGCACTTACAACACGGGAACATTGGGGGCAAATGTCTCTCACAAAGGAAACAGATGCACCCGGAGAGCAGAAAGGCAGTCTCCTGGGAGCTGGCTGGTGACTCTATGGAAACGATGTGAAAATGCACTTCCCAGCTGAGCTCTGGAAGCACAGAAGTGACCCGGGACATGGGCTCACACAGCCGACACATAACATCGAACTATGTGGGAAAGAATGTCAGCCTGCATTCACTCAGGATCCCCCACAAAGTGAGGCAGTACCTCCAAGCGTCGCCTGCAGGACTCTGCACCCAGAACACCAGCTCTCGACCTCAGTCCAGTGGCTCCTGGTGCCCCCTTTGCCAACCACTGACCTTGGGGTTCACTATCCATTTAAACCCAGGAGAGTCAAACAAAATTACCACCCTTCTTGCCCGCCCCCAGTAGAGCTTCTCCATACTCCCCTCTTTCTACTCGGGGCCACCCTTGGTCAGTCACCTGGGTTCAAAGACATGGAGTCATCTGTGGCTCCCCGGGGGGTTGGTGAGGACGCTTTGGGCTGCAAGGGACAGCAAGTCCGACAAGCAGCAGTTCAAAAAGAAAAGCAGAAGATTGAGGAGGGCTTTTGCAGTCATCACATACACCCTCCTAGTTCTCCACGGCCAGAATGAGGGCAGAGGGCAGCCCCCGCTGGGTGGGGGCGACGAGGGCTTGGGACAATATCTGCAGTGCCTGAGACAGTCTACACTGGGTTCGACCAATGACGATCCCTTTCCATTTGGCCTAGGAAAAAGAGCTGGCTTCCTGCAATCACTCCGGCCAACTGCCCTCTCCTTTCTCAGCCCCACATCCTTTCTAGGTTAGAGCCTTGTCAACTCCTCCTCAAATGCCTTCATCATCTTTGTTTCAAACCTTTCTTCACATGGCCTCTCACCTTGATCCTAATGATGGCCTGCAGCTGGGCGTGCCGCCTCCCAAAAGACAGACACTGATCCCAGAGCTACTGTTCTAACCCGGGGACTGCAGTGCCCAAATGTCGCTGGTGGCTCCCTACCAAGTTAGATACATACCTCCTCACACTGACGGACAAGGCCTTCCCCATGATGACCGTGGACAAAGTAAAACTAGTCCTGTTTGTCACTAGGAGGGGAAGCATGGCAAACAACCCTCCTGGGTGCTGGTGGCTGGCAGCTAGGCCATGATGATGTTTCTGAATGAACAGGAACACTGCTTACGGAGCATGGATGTGTTCAGACCAGGCCACGCCATGAGCGTGCTTGAAGCCAGGCAGGTGCAAGACCACTCCGTAGCCACAGAGATGACTGAACACGCTCATTTTTGCTAGTATGAGTGATGGCTGCTTCTTTGCCAATGACACTCTAGCCCTGTGTTAACTGTCCCATCTCTGACATAAAAGTACGCAAGATAACCTGTCACCAAATCGCCCCACTTCTTGAGTTGGCCTCCTGAATCCCTTCTGAGAATGGCCCACCTTCTCTGAGAAGGAATTCTCCGTCCCTTGTGGACGATCATGGGTGTGAGTTCCTTTGCTGCAGCAAGCTAGATAAATGGACAGTCCCCCCTTGTCTGTGGTCTCACTTTCTGGGGTGTCAGTTATCCCCAGTAAATTGAGGTTCAAAAACATTACCTCCAATAAGATATTTTGAGAAAGACCACATTCATATAACTTTTATTATAGTAATGATTATAAATGTTCTATTTTACCAGTATTGTTAGCAACTTCTTACTGTGTCTAATTTATAAATTGAGCTTTATCATAGATGTGTACCTAGAGGAAAAGACATAGCCTACATTCAGTTCAGTCTTATCTGTGTTTTCAGACCTCTTTGGGAGTCTTGGGACGTATCCCCCATGGATAAGGAGGCACTATTGAAACAGCAACTGCAGGGAGGTTCCCTGTGGGATTTGATTAGTGAGTTTAAACACCATGATCCAATTTCTAACTTTATCTCCCTCAGTTCCCCAATAACTCCTTTATAATTCAGAAATTCTTCAGTATCACATCTAATTCTGACCAACTGGGGCCAGCTGCCATTTTTCTAGAAAAGCAGAGAATAGAGAGAAGAAGGTATGTGACAGAGAACAGGTACAGAAGACTGCACCATAATTATGGAATTTGGGGGGTCCTGGGCCAACTGCACTAGGAGTGAATTATGATACAATATTCCAGAATTCCTAATGGATTCTTCTGAGTAAAAAATGCTATGACTCTGCCTCCCCGGTCACATTTCTAGGTAATTAATGAGCAAAGGAACAGAAACGATGGTTTGGGGGAGAGTGAGGCCAAGTGAAGTCATTTCTGATTTAAGAAATTACTGTGCCAGTTATTATATTTGTTACGAAAAAGCCATTTCATAAATCTAGGTTCAGAGCCCTCCACCCCCGGCAGATTCCCCCCAACTCCCCTCTGTACCTACTTATTTGCCCTAAGTTGGAAAATCCAGCCAAGCCTGTTGGGGAGCAGTGGTCTTAACTCTTTGAACCCTGTTTCAAATCCCATCTAGTTCACATGAAATAAACCTGCACCCCTTGAGAAAAGCCATTGCCTCCTGCCTGCAAATTGGCAGCCCCAAGAGAAAACTGACCTTTCGGCAACCCTTCCCAGCATGGACACAAGGGTCCTCAACAGCAGGCATCCTGGGCGATTGGTCCTCGGGGGACAGTCACTCTGCACAATCACTCTGCTAGAGATTGATGCCTTTCTGGGGTTGCTTAGGCTAATTAAAAGTCATGCTGCGCATGATTTTAATTAGGATTCCCATCAGGCCAGGCGAGGCTTTCAAAGGGAGAGGAAACCACAGATTGAGCTTTCAGGGAGCAGGGGACAGCAGGGAGGGAGGATGGTGTATTTATAACCCTTCCTGGCACGTGCACACGGCGGAGGCCAACAGACATCCCGCAGGGCAGAGAGGCTGCAGCTCAGGTCTTTGGAAGCGGGAGTTTCTGCAGTTTTCTGGAACTTAAACCTTCATTGTAGCCTGCACATGCCATTTCATTAAAAATGAGAAAGGATCAGAGTTTCTGGCTCCAATCCACTCCTGACTGTGAGATGGTCTCACACTGCGTGTGTGTGTGTGAGTGAGTGTGTAAGAGTGTGTGTGTGCGAGCTCATTGCAGCCTCAGTGCCTTCATACTTAACTGTCACCTGGAGCAAAGTCACCACAGGTTCCCCCAGCCCCTGGGCAATTTTTGACATTCTGACTGCTCTCTGTCTTCCCCCAGTGAAGGTCACCCCCAAATCCTTCCCAAGTATCGATGCGCCTTTCCCTCCACCCCCATCACATCAGCTTGGCCACATCCTTCGCAGCATGTGTTTCACAATGCAAAGTTACACTTTTCAAAATAAGCGGAGATCTCCTTAACTCAAAGGGATGTGATGCGAAGGTGAGTTTCCAGTCATGTGGCCTTGTCATGGGGGCTCTAGGAAGGCTGAGAGACCCTGTGCAGTGTCCCTCAAATCATATCACTCCCTGGCCATTGTGAGGCCTGCCTTCATGGTTGTATGGTATGACTAATAAGAGGAATTTCTTTTAACAGTATGAAAATAGGTTTATCGGGTACATAAATAAAGGATAAAATCATAGACATCAGAGCTATGCCCTTGACTTTGTCATGTTCTAGTTCATGGTTTTTTGGCTGCTGGTGATGGAAATCTAAATAATGACCTAAATAATGACCAAAACAATGAGGATTTTTATTTGCCTTATAAGATGAATTAGGAAATCAGGGCTAGTATATAGGTTCCATGTGGCCTGTGGGACATAGGTGCCTTCTCTCATTCCATTCAACATCACTAGCTGCATATGCCTCTGGGCACAAAGTGGCTGCTGGTGTGCATGCAGCTGCATCTGTCTCCTTTACCAAGCCACATGGATTATGTCTCCCTGGTCACCTGTTTAGCCATTGACGATTGGGAGGCTTTTTATAAGCATGCTCTTTAGATTTAGATATAGTGTGTCTTTAACAGTAACAACATTTCAGTCAGTGATGAACCACTTGTATGATGGCGGACCCCAGGCTACACCATGCAGCCTAAATCCAGAGTAGGCTCTCCCGTGTAGGAGTGTGTAATTACACGACAAGGAAATCACCTAATGACACATTTCTCAGAATGTCTTCCCATCATTAAGCAACACATGACTGAACCAACAAACTCGGTTATAAGAATTGAGAGCAGTTGTCCTAAAATGCAAGAAAATTGGGGCAAAGGGAGTGGGGAAAATAATTCCTTTTCTATAACAAACCATGGAGCACTGTTTGATTATTTAATTTATGTGCACATACCTGTGATTCTATACATGAAACAGTCATAGTGGCCTCCTCCGTGACTGGGTCTGCAGCCCCACCTCCTGCGGCGTGGGCCTCGTCTCTGACGGGCGCCTCCCCCCCTCGGTGGCTCCCCCCTCTGACTCCTGCTGCCCCTTTCCCTCCTGCTGCGTGGCTGCTGCTTCTCAGTTGGAGCCGAACGCAAGAGAAGCGATTTAGTCTAATCGCCTGGGTCATTTTCTCAAAAACTGGTTTCTTTTTAGCCATTTTTCATGAAGAACATGAGAGGCACCTGAGTGGCAGTCCTCAAAGGGGCCTGGCCCGAGAGCGCAGGAGCCTTTGGAACAGGCTTCAATTTTCAGCCCATCTGGAGAGACAGCAGCCCCCGTGTTGCTTCCTGAGATGAAAGGGGGACAAGCAGAGGCAGCGGCGAAATGCCTCTGCCACCGCTGGAGAGCCGTTGCTAACCTGAGTGAGAAATTCAGAACCAGCTTCTATTAGCCCCGGTGCTTCAAACGTCTCAGTGTCTGCAAGTTCGAGTTTGAATCCAGAAGGAACTCGGAGGACCAAGGCTGGGCCCGCCCTGCTGTGAGTTCTTTGGGCTTCATTCCTGTATCCGCTAGTCAAGGGAGAATGGTTTCCACCCCCAATGCTCGAAGAAGCACTAGGAGGAGAAAATAAAAACAGTGATCCCCCTCTAAGTTAGAATTGGGGGGGGAGCGGTATTTCAAACATTTTCTTGGGTTTTCTGTCTGCAACTCCTCATGAGAGCTGTCAATGAGGCCGAGGGCTATGATGAGACCTCACTGCAGGTGGTGTGTGCGCCTCAGGAGGGTAATTTGGGATGGCGACTACTGGCAGGAAGTTAGCCAGGTATGAGCAGAGTGCAGGACAAGGGAACTCTAGAGTCAGAGGCTGGCAGATCATTGTTGGTGTGGTGACAGCCTGTCTTGAAACCTGCAGGGCAGTTTGCAGGTGTATGAGCAGGAAATTCACTAACTGGCAAAACCCGAGACTTCGAAGAGCAAGGACCCCACCCCAACTCGGGTCTGGGACTCAAGATGGAGATCGGCTCCTCTTTACTCCAGGGAACCTCGACACACCCATGAAGGAAGAAGGCTCCAGCCCTCTTGCGTGGAATCCACGTTGCCTGAGTGAGACGCAGCAGCACCTGTGGTTACGCACGTGTGCAGTCCCTCGATGAGATTCCTGGCCCGCGGGGAGCTTAAACTCGCTCTTTCTGCTTTTAATACACTTGCTGTGTGATCCTGACCAACGGCTGTCTCCACGAGTTCTTTCTGGACGGACCCAGCATCTCATCGGGGTGCCTCGCTCACCCTCATCCGCCTCAGATGCAACTGAGTGACTCCGCCGTCAGCACAGAGCCACCGTGCATGAACCCAGTTTAACACACCAAAAGCCAGGAAGCCAGTGCAGTTACGTTTACAGGTCAGGTAACCGCCTACTCCAAGCCTATGTGCCAAGGCTCAGGGCTCTGAAAGATCAATCGCAGCAGAGCTAATACGAAGCCCTCCTGTTGATTCAAGAAGAGACCACCAGTGGGCCAGTAAGGACATTTGTCCCACCTTGGAAAGCTTAACGACAGATTGGGGATGTAAAGCAAGCTTCTGGATCCCTTAAAAACCGAGATCTCCAGCACCCCCCCGGGGTCACTTTCTCTCTGGATGACCCACTCTCTAAATAAAATCCCTTTTGCTTCATCCCTGTGCTCTAACTCTCCTTCCTCTTTATATGCCATTTGGTTCATGCTCTGGAAAAACCTTTCCAGAGACATGAGTTCCCACACCGCATGAGGACGCGGGTGCACACGTGTGCACACTATCACTGCCACACCGGGAACGAGGGCACACCAGCAATACATACATGTCCTCTCCAGGCAAAATCACCACCACTGGAGACCACAGTTCAGAAGAAAGAGGACCCACATGTCTGAAAGGAGATGACCTCCCCAAAGTCACCCTCGGCAACTGAAGGAGACGTGTCCAGGTCTCCTTAATCGTGTGCAGTACTCTTTAAAATCGATCAGAGTGACCCTGAGAGCAGATCTTTTTCCCTGTTGCAGCTGCCTTAGACTTACATCAGACACCCCTGAATGCACGTGATAGAAAAGAAGACACGGGAGGATGATCTTTCGTTTTACAGCAATGCAGATGGTGCTTTAAAAACACGTGAGTGACCTGTGCCCCGCATGGACTCCTGCAGGCGGGATGGGGTTGGGGTGGCAGTGCAATCTGTAGGGGGATGTAGGACCCCAAAGCAGCATTCTCTGGGTCTGCTTCTTAGACCACGACCTTCCAGACCAATAAAGGTCATTGGGGACCTTGGATGCCCTGAGCCACACCTGACAGGCTAGTTCCTGAACACTAGAGGCCAAACTTATCTTGCTCACCCTCTGGAAAGATTCACGAAATCCCTTCATCAACCTAGTGTTTTCCCCCAAACAACATTTGCTGGGACCACCAGAATGCCAGACACCTGGAGAACGTTCTGGAAAATCCCCCCACTACTTCTGTTTTCAAACTTCCTCGGGACCTCTATTCCCTTGCAAATTACAGACACTGGAAAGGGGGTCTGCCCAGAAGCCCCTCCCAAGAGTGTAACTCTAACCAGCCCCCAGCCTGCAGGGCGGCCCTTCCTGCCCAGGAGACCCAGCTCCTGCTTTTGCTGTCTATCCCCCGCTCCAAGTTCGCTAATAAACTTATAAAATGGTACTTTGACACTCAAGAGTTCTTTCCTGAAATGTTCGCCCCGTCGGATCTGTTGGCCTTTGTGGCGTCTCAGGGGAGAGGGCAGCATCCTGGTGCTCGAACATAATCAGGCCTTGTTTGCTTGGTTTACTGATTTTGGAACTGAGCCAAACCCAGCATCAGGACACCCCCAGTGCTTTTCCAGAGAACTTTCCAGAAAGCTCCTCCCTGTGGTGCTGAGCCGAGCAGTGGGCTGTGGTGGGAACACGCGTGGTGAACAGGCAGTGACAATCCCGAGCTCCCACTGCTTACAGAGCGGAGCCCAGGTCCCCGAAGTGGTGGCGAAGCCCAGAACTTGACGGGCGCTGTGTGACTCCGAGCCTTTTGCCAGCAAGAGTCGCCGAGCCCTGAGGGCGCCGATGCCACTTCCAGCTCAACGCGCCTCACAAATTCATTCGACATGACAAAAGGGCTTCCAGAGGACCTCTGAGGAGTTGTGCTGGACCGATGTTCGCTCGGGCATCCCGCCTGAGCCTGCGAGCACAGCTGGTCTCGTTCCCAGGCGGCACGTAACTCACTGGCCAGCCCGGCTGCACTTCCGAAGGGAGAGGGGCACACACAGGACTAGGCAGAGGGCGGGATCCAGCCAGCCTTGGGGCCCCCGGGGCGGTGCCCTAGGCACTGGGTGCGGAACCAGCAGGGAAGCTTGGAACATCTACAGAAAGAATGTGAGAACAATCCGGAGGGTTTCCCAGGCATAAACAAGGAGGGAAATTACTGCACATTTATGTGGCCTCTGCAAGCTTCCTTAGTGGCCTTGAGGTGTCATTGGTCATATAATAGCTGGGAGGACACAAACTAGAGCCCTGCTGTGGGAGCAGAGTGACATCTAGTCCCAGCTGTGCAATGCTGGGCAGATCACTCACCCTCTCTGTTCCTCGTTTTTTATGTGAAATGGAGCTCTCGTGAAGTTGGACCATTTGAAATTGCAGTTCTTCATAGGAAATCGTCTCCTAGTAATTTCATCTGGTTCAACCTGCTCTTCCACCAGCATGTACTGGGGTCAAGTTAATAGCTGAAAAGTTCTAGCAAGTGTCAACCATGAAGAAGCCCTAGAGTTAGTATCACTATTTAGATTTAAGGAAACGTGTGACATCTTTTCCATACACTTCCCATTGTGTTTTTCCAGCTATCTCACAACCCAGCAGAAGGCTGTGGACCATTAATAAGTAAGAAAGAGAATCAATGGGTTAGAATGTTTCTTAGTAGAATGGAATAGAGTAAAAGACAATGGAACAGGAAGGAAAATGGATCACGCCACACACCCTAAGACACATATGGCTTCCTGAAGCTTGTCAGTTCTGCTGTGTGCATGTCTGCCCACCTGTGTGTCTCCGCGCACGTGTGCACCGAGTCACCGTGAAAACTACAGCTCATGCTCTGTGCTGAGGGAAAGCCGGTGTTGCAGTCACTGCATTAAACCCAGAGACACTGGACTCTATGAGGACTTTGCGAGATTTTTGAGAGTAATTTTGACTGCTGCTCACTGGTCTAATAGTCTTGTGAGTGACTGGGCCTCCCAGTGCGTCAGTTTCCTCATCTGGTAAATGAGGAGGATCCTGGTACCTGCCTCACAGGGTGGGGCGAGACAATTAATAGAAGTGCTTAAGAGACTCACCATATTGGCTATTATGCAATAAGGAGCTGACGATTGCTGGTTGGAGTGTTACCTAATTTTCACTGTATGACTGGCTTTTGTATGCATGGGATTCCACTGAAAAAAGGGAGAAATTGATTTTAGGAAAAATAAAAAAAAACCTAAAGCATCCAACAACAGACCCTCAGGTGAACAGTTATTGCAGACCAAGGAACTCTGATGCCCAGGATGCGTCCTTGTGCGGAGGGAGCAGTACAGGAAGGCTTCCCAAAGGTGGGAGTGTCCGCCTGTCTCAAGGGGATGCGGGTGGGGTGGCTGGAGGAGAGCTGAGCCAAGAGCCCCAGAGAAAAGCCAGGACTGTGGACAACCCAGTGACTTGCAATCAGCAAGTCGGCACTAATGACATGTGATGAAGGCACGAACCGACTCCTGTAAGAGGCCGTCAGCAGCTGACAACGCCCTCCCATCCACAGATCAGAAATCGCAGCTGCACGCAGCGGAGGACATGTCATGATCATGTCAGGGCCAGGCATCTGCCTGAGCGTTACAAACGTTTATGAATATTAATAACCATTTGTTCCCAAAGGATCACAAATCAGTTAATTAGGGCCCTGTCACCCTGTTTATATTATCTATATATGAAAACCCGTCAGCAGCCAAACATGAAATTAAGCGGGCTGTGTGTGGGCCGTCACCGTTTCTGGATAAACGACACAGCCAGCTCCCGCCAGCGCCCCTCCCTCGGCCGGGAGGTGGGCATATCTCTTCCCTGCCCTCGCTGTAATCAAGTCGGTGGTTACAGGAGACACTTGATGGATGGGGGCTTCAAGCTGCTCTGCTGCGCGGGGTGGGCTGGGTTGGTGATTTAAGACTGTCGGTAAATTAGCTGCAATAGAGGATGTCTTGAAGGAGGGAGAATGACTTATAAATCAATGCTCCAGAGACAGGTAATCAGGGCCCCACACGGGCGCGGATCACCATGGCCCTGGGGTCATCCGTCTCCTTCCTGGGACATGGCTGAAGTGCGGGTCCTATGTCACACCCCCTGCCGGGTGCGCATTCCCTCTGGAAGGCTGGGTGTCGGGGGTCAGGCGTGTCCCCAGCAGCTCTTCGCCCTTCTGCTAAGGCAGGGAAGGCCCGGCCCTGTGCTCCCGGTCTCAGCAGTTGGCCTTACCAAGCCCCGGTCTTACAGATGACCTGGGAGGCAGAAATGAATTTTGCCGACCGAGAAGCCTTGCAAGTCAAGCTGGCACGTCTGGTGCTAAGGCACTGGGCACTGAGCCGGGTCAGGGATGGAGAAGTGGCAGAGCCCGCCCTGCCCTCTCTGTTCATCTCCTGCAGCTACTGCGACACTGAGCACAGACCCAATGACTTACAGTAGCGGGAGTGGACCCCCCTCACCCTCCTGAGGTCTGATGGAGGCATCAGAGGCATCTGTCCTTGCCGCCTGAAGGTGTGCTTGCTTGTGGTTGGAACCCTGCAACATCTGCCACCTCCTTCACATTCCTTCTCCTCTGTGTCTCTCCTCTCAGAAGGACACTTGTCAGTGGACCAGGGCCCCTCTGGTGAACTCAGGACGCTCTCAGCTTCGGCTCCTTCACTGACTTAGTCTGCACACACCGTTCATCTGAAGAGTCACATTCTTAGACACCAGACTTTGGACCCGACCATGCACTGCTGGAGCTCACACGTCAGCCCAGGATGGTGAGGAGCATGACGCGAGGACCCAATGACCGCAGATACTGTGCAGGGACCGGGGCACACACATGGCCTGAGCTGCACGTTCATGAACACAACGACTCCTTCTGGTCACAGGGGCTGCTAAGACACCCATTTTACAGATGAGGAAACCAAGTCACACGCACAGATGAGTTGTCTGCCTGCGATCACAGCGGCTGGTCCGAGCCAGTCTCAGGAATGGGCAGGCTATCATGTGCAGGGTCTCACCTTCTCTCCCACCCGCTGGTTCCAAGCCAGGCAGATGACACAGAAAATTAGGAAGAAGAGGGCTCCAGGGAGTGGCGAGGACATGGGCCAGGTGGGGGGCACTCCTGGGCCCCAGGCCCAGGGGTTTTCTCAGCTGTCCCTGCTTTTCAAGAAGGGTGTGACTTTTACCTGATTTTTACATGGAAGTCCCAGTTAGGAGATTTGGTAACATACTTATTTCTAAAAAAAGACAAAAACCCACAGCAGTCATCTGTAAATCAGCATTCTGTCTGCCACCTCCAGGGTCCAGGGAAGGGCGTTCCTACTGGCTTTGGGAGTCAGGAGTGTGGGGACAGCACCTGCCCCCACAAGGGCCGCGGGCTGTCTTGGCAGAGCTGCGGGCTCTCCATGACAACTGACTCTCCAGTCTGGCTCTCATCTGGTCCTAAAGGAGCCATCAGCGGGAGGTGACAGCGACTGTAATTCTGTTTTTATTATTACGGAGTGCCGGTCATTTCAGGCTGAGTGGCGCTGTGACGGGGAGTGATTTAGGACTCTCACAGAGGGATTAGGGAGGTAAGGCTAAATGCGTTTCCTCCGAGGCCCATACTGGACGCAAACAAGTTCCTGTGGAGGATGCTGATAAAAAGTCAATTATCTTATTCTGTTCAAAATCAATTCCAACTCCAGACGGCAGAGTCCCCCAAGAAATAAGTAAGGTATTAACCCTTGTCGTAAGGAGCTGAATTCTGGAGGAGTAGCCATGCAGACGCACAAGGGGAAGTCGCTTTTAAAGCATTCGTCTCCAGCGCCTGCAGCATCCTTCTCAACGATGCGCGCGCTGCCTTGACGCATTTACTGTGAGAAACGAGTTCAAATCCCAGTCCGCTGCCAGGGAAGGGGCTGCCCGCCGGACCGCTCCATGAGGAGTGGCAATTTCTGCAATAGGGTCTGTGTTGTCGGTGTCGGGTCTTTCTGATGCGCCGGCGTCTTCCTCCAGCATCGGCTGACGGGTCCTCATTGTCTTTGGTGAAGTCAGCCCTTCCCGCTGCTTGTGCCACGTGCTTTGGGTGGAGCTCTCTGTCACCAGTCGGTCCTGTGTCCCTGGCTCTAGGATTTTGCATGTGTTTGTCCCAGAACAGCCAGCTGTCAATCACTACCAAGAGGGTGATGGGGTGTGTGTGCAAAAGATGCCGTGTGCAATAGTGCGGAGTGCAGTACCGGTTTGCACACGCCTCGAAGACACCTCTTCCCTCCACTCCCTCCCTCGATAAAAACCCTCTCAGCCTTGCTTGGGAGAAGATGCTTTGGAAGGCGATTCCCCTTCCCCATTGCTTGTCCAGCAGTAAGGCTCCTGCTCTGCTCAGCTGAACCTGGTTCTCATTCTTGGCCGCCGGTCACCAGGCAAGGACCCTCAGGGGTCGGTATCATCTCCACCCCCAGATCTGGGGATGGACATGTGACCCAGGTCTGGCCCTCCGTTTCTGCTTTAGTCACTGGAGAATGACTAAATGGAGACAAGCAGGTCCATGTTTCCAGCGTCCAGAAGCCAGGTCACCTGAAGCCCGGGTCCAGCCACACGGAAGCCACACCTCAAACGCTCACTCATGTAAGTTGATGTGCTCCTCTTTCACTTAGTTGACTCAATGTGGGTTTCTACCACTTGAAACCAAAGGAACCCTGACAAGTATCTCCTGGCAACACTCCATTGCTTGCAGAGGGCTGGACTCCCGTCAAAGGTGACCCACAGCAATGCACCCCTCCCTCCACACATCACACACACACTGGACTGGTCTCCTCGGGTCATTTGTTTCCTTTCTCTTAAGACCCTGTTCCAGCGGGCATGACTCCCACCCCAATTAATCCCTCCTGACTTTGTGCTGATCAACTCCATTTTCCCTCCATGGGCATATCCTTGGGTCAGGTCCAGGCTGGGCTAACTCTGCAGAGTGACTTCAACTGTCTGCAGTGACACCAGCAGCACCAAGAACTTGCTTTTTCTAGAACCTTCTCATGCTGCCAAAGGGCTGCCATTAGAGACTCTCCAATTGCATTTCCAGATGAAGGAAATTACCCTGGAGAAAAGAAACACTTTAAACCTTACCTCCACGCTGTGAGAATGTATTTCCTACCAGTGATGGTTGTAAGGGAAAACCAGACCTTGTGTGCGGTCCGTCCTCCGTTTGATGTTTAGGATGTGCCGGGAGCATGCGAGTCTCTGGGGGTGTGACTTCAAGTAGAAAGATAATGGGAGGCCTGTTTTCTAATTTTACTAGTGATCCATTTGCCCATTTGCCCAGCAGATACTTGGTGACACTTACTGTGTCCAGCCCCATGTTAGCACAAGTGTGAACTGAGGGACTCTGGACAGAGCACTGTTCTGAGTTGGGCGCGTTTGGTTAGGACCAACGAACACAGTGTGTTGGGGCCCCTTCCCGCTCCTGCTGCGCGGAAGGCATCGTGCCTGACCAGGGAGCCCGGCCTCTGGTTTGAGAGTCGAGTGGCTCCAGGTCTCTTGTATCAGTCAGAACGGTCCAGCTCACGCTGCGCAACCCAACAGAGACACTTGCATGACTGACAGCAAAGGTGACTCTCGCAGGGGCCGGGGTCCTCTGCAGCTGGGCTTCAGCTCCACTGTGAGTCAGCCGCCTGCTCTCCGGGCCCCAGCCTCTCACACGACTTCGCCCCTGGGCACCGTGGGCGTTTCCAGTGGGTTGACGACAGGGCTCGCGGAAGGCGATCTGGGCACTGCAGGATGTCTACCACGGTCTGTGGCCGGTGCCCTGGCTATGACTGAGTTGTGATTCCTGTTGATCCTTAAATCCTAGCTCCTCAGAGCGCGTCCTGGAAGTGTGCCGCTTCCTTCCTTCCCCTCTCTGACCACCTCTCTCCCAGTGAGCCCACATGTGAGAGCAAGGGTCAGTTGGGGTCCTCACTTGTGGAGCTCTGCGGCCTGTGCAATGCCTTCAGCAAACACTTACTGCACGTGCTTACGCCTGAGGGAAGCCTTTTTCCCCAAAGACGAGACAATGAAGGGGTGGAGCCGGGTGGCCGGGACCATATGTTCTGGGGCCGAATGTCTGTGCTCAAATCCCACAATCATTCGCTTGCTGTGTGATGGCTTTAAAATGTGTCAACCAACCCGTTAACACGCCTTCCACTGCTGTAAAGTTTCATTCCCCTTCCATCATCTTTGGTGACAGAATGTGGTAGAAGTGACATTGCTGATTTCCAAGGCTTGGTCAGTAAAGATGCTGTAAGTTCTGCTTGACCCCACCCCCCCACCCCTCACCTCTCTGTCTCTCTCTCTCCTCCCTCTCCCCCTCGCTACTTCTGTCTGTCTCTTTGTCTCTCTCTCTTCTCTCTCCCTCTGTCTGTCTCCCTCTGTCTGTCTCTCTCTATCTCTGTCACTCTCTGTCTTGGTCTCTGTCTGTCTCGGTGTCTCTCTCTCTGTCTGTCTCTGTCTCTCCTCCTCTCTTCCTATGTCTGTCTCTCTCTGTCCCTCTCTGTCTCCTTCTGTCTCTGTCTGCATCTGTCTCTCTGTCTCTGTCACTCTCTGTCTCTGTCACTGTCTGTCTCTGTGTGTATCTCTCTTTGTGTGTCTCTGTCTCTCATTCTCTTGTCTCCAGCATTGCCCAAACTCTGATATTGTGGCTCAGGGCTCCCAAGGCACAAGTCCAAAAAGAGAGGCAGAGAAAGAGTTGCTATTGATGGGGGAGCCCCAGACCACCCCAGAAATACAGAGAAGGGCAGAGACAAGCTGACACACCAAGACCTGCCCAGATCACAGACACTCGAGCAAGGTAAATGTTATTATTTGTTTTATTTTGTGCTATGAAGTTCTGGGGCAGTTTGATATGGAAAGCACATGGCACAAAACTGGAAAGGTTATATACCTGGCTCCATCACTTTCTTCATCTGTCCTATGAATCACCTCAGCACTTCATTCAGCACTTTAGCAAGGAGCCCGGGAGACACCCAGGGCGTGTTATCCACAGAATGCGAGCAGAGGACCTGGTGCTGGAGTGGGCAGGGACAGCTTCGAGGCAGATGCCCGCTGCCCTGTGCACTTCCAGGGATCTGCGCTGACGTATGGGCTCCTCTGCTGAATCCAGGGGGGCAAGAGACACAGGGAAAAGCAACGGTACAACAGGCCATGCTGTGAGAAGTCAGCCTCCCTCCCCCGCCTGTCTCCCAGTCTTCTAATCCCAACCCCACGGCACCCATGGACCACAGTGATTCGGGGCTGCTGGGGTTCCCTGGCAAACAGCTCAAGAAGCAACTCTTCAGATGTTAAAGGTGCAGCTTTATAAGCTTATTAGAGAAAGCGGGGGAGGAGGAAGTGAGAGCGCAGGAGCAGAGTGCCCGTAGGTGGAAGGAAGGGGCTGCGGCCCGCTGCGGACACTCAGAGGAGGGAGGCAGACTTTGAGCCGGTACCTTTGGGGGTCTGTGGTTCACGAGGTGACAGAAGCCACAGGCAGGTGAGGAGACTTTCCAGGAAGTTCTCCAGGTCTTGTGAAGTGGCCTCCAGCTTTCCGGTGGTCCCAGCAACTTGTCATACTGGGAAAAGCACCGAGTTCACAAAGGGATTACATGAATCTTTCCAGAGAGCAAGGAGGTGCACTTTGGATTCTAGCACCAGGACGGGTGGCCCAGGGCATTCTAACCATCCCATCCCCCATGAACTGTGTTGTTCTGGAAGATCTTGGTGTAAAAAGAAACCTAGAAGAACGCTGCACTCGAGCCCTAAATTTCCCCGCTTCAACAGGAGTCGTTTCTTGGGTGGCCTCCTGGAGACGTCACTTCCTCCACAGCATCTGTGCACCAACAAAGGGAGACAGGGAGGGAGGAACGGAAAGAGAAGCAAAGAGGAGCACAAGAACATCGGTAGCAGCTCCATGAGGACTGGAGCCTGCCCACTTCTTTCCCTGCAGCCTCTGCAGCGTCAGATCCAGGCCTGGCTGGTGGTCAGCGCACGCGAGAAGGAGCGCGCTCGCCCACAGGCCGCCACGCCGCCGGCAGCGCTTCGCACTTGGCTCACCGAGCAGCTGCTGGCTTCTGCACGTCTGGAGCTGTCCTCCTTGGCACGGTGAGCAGCACTTGGCTGAGGCTGTACAGTGTGTTTCAATGGTTCTGTCTGATGGACAATAAAAAAGCAGCTTGGCTTCAAGCGTTGCTGCGACAATCAGAGCTTCAACGCACCTGCAAACATACTTCCAAACAGACATCCATCTTGGTACTTGTCTCTTCAACATGGAATGTGTCCTCCTTTCTCGGTCTCTGTCGTTTTCCCCTCTTGTCTCTCGCAGGAGCACAGCTGAAGATCTGGGGGACTGTGATGAGCTCTTATCGGCGTGGAGAAGGAGGAGACAACTTCCAGAGGGAGACATCTGATTGGGCAGAGTGGGAAGGAGCGAGGGCCATCCAGCCAGTATCAGATCCCTGGTCAGTCCCCGTGAGCACCTCATGCAGGCCCTCCCTCATGAACTTGACACAGAGCAGGGAGATGGACACACGACAGATAAGA
Source organism: Solenodon paradoxus (assembly GCA_004363575.1). Classification (NCBI taxonomy): domain Eukaryota; kingdom Metazoa; phylum Chordata; class Mammalia; order Eulipotyphla; family Solenodontidae; genus Solenodon; species Solenodon paradoxus. The sequence continues at coordinate 63,016 of RJWH01004700.1, forward strand.
TGATTCTGGTCCGGGAAACAAGACCAAATCTTGAGAGAGTGCTGAGGACGTGGACACATGCCCTGTGGGGCACACTGGGAAAACGGTTCCAAGAGGTGACACAGGAACAAAGATCTCCATGAGAAGCAGCAGCCAGATGAGGAGCACAGGGAAGCGTGACCCAGGAGGGGGAACAGCCAAGGTAGAGCTCAGAGTCTACCTTACCTGGAGTCTCGAACCTTCACCTGTCAGAATTGTTCCCAACCACTCAGGAGGGGCCTTGGTTTCCTGAGGGAGGCAGTACAGGCGCTGGTCCCAGCAAGACCCTCCTCCAGAGAGCAGTGTCTGCAGGGCCCTTCATCAAGTTCATTTATCCTCTAGCCTGATAACCAGGCCCTGGCCTACTTTAAAGTCACAGAGCAAGAGTCTCCTTTAGGGTTACCGAGGTCCCTGCTACAGCAGGCTGCCTACCTGCATCTCACCTGCCCAGGATTACGTAGGTTTGTTGGCACCAGCTTGACATCGGCTGACTTGCAGAAGTCAGCCTCATCCTTGGGGATAAGAGTCATGGCATTATTGCTACTTTTCTTCTTGCTGAGAGTTATTAAAATGAAAAAAGTACCTCTGGGTGTCACCTGAGATCCTCCCACGAATGACACTTTGGAAAATGCTGCTCTCGTCCAGTCTGTGTTTATGACAGAGCTTTGTACTGATTGTATGATGAGTGAGCCCCGCACAGATCCCCCTTCCTTTCTTTCCTCTGGGCAGTTCGCCCCCCTGCTGACCTTCAAAAAGTAGCCAAAAGGCCAAGGCCACTTAATTTGCAGAAACTGGAGTCCCAGTGCGTTCTGGCTTCTCCCTCCCTTCCACCATCTCTTCCTCTTTTCTCCCACTCTGTGTTTGGACACAGAGCTGAGCCCCTCTCCATAGCTCTAAAATTACCAAGAACGTTTCTGAACCTCTTGCTCTGCTAGCTCATGTATTCCCAGTGCAGATAAACAATGACAGCAAAACACCCACCAATTCCACTCTTCTCTCCTCTCTCCTCTGAGAAGGAGCTTTATTCCTTGTGAACATCCTGAAGTCACCCATCACGTCCAGTGTGAGCCAGTCACCCGCAGCGGGGTCCTGCAGGATTACCGCACACATTTCCCAACTCAACAATATTTTGTAAGGGCTCAGCTCTGTGTCCAAACAGATTTGCATCCCTGGAGACAAAGCAACACCCAGTCCTGGTGGAGCTTCTACTCCACATATCATTCACAAAAACAAATAAACAAAGGTATCATTTAAAGCAAAATTAAACCAACAAGTAAATGAATCGGTCTTCTCAACTTTCCAGGCAAATTCCTTCCCATTCTTCCAGACTTGGCTTATCTCTGCTCTTTCGGGAAGCCTTCCCAGCCCCCACATGGTTGAATGTTTCTTCCAGGCCCCCCAAGGCACCTGACAGGCAGCCAGGAGCTCAAAAGATGTTCAGTGAATGAAAACAGATGAACGAGCATGTGTTTGTATTCAGAAAGTATAACAGGGGATACGCTCGTGTTTACACGCATTGGATGACAAGTGTCTGTGCGCCTGCTAATGGATGAGGTCATGTGTGTGAGTGTGTTTGAGAGCAGGGAACTGGATCCCGCGGACTGGAGCCATGCTGTCATCATCGGCAATCTCCCAGCACTGGAGGAGGAGTTGCTGGTACCATTGTGTGTGTTTTCTCAGTTCATGTGCATGAATGTGTATGTAACAGAGTGTGAGAGCATGTGGGCAGTCGTGTGTGCACAGTGCACACGTGTGTCTGAGTGTGTCTGGGGGCATGGCTATATGGGAGATGCACCCCATACCCAGCAGTCCATAGACCACACTGCCTTCTGGTGGTCCAGGAAAGAGGAGCAGTGGGGGAAGAGGCGGGGGATGGAAGGGAGTAGAGATTCCCTAGAAACCTGTTCCTGGAGCTTGAATCCAACTGCTGGGCCTCTGATGCCTTCACTTGTCTATGTGGAGGATGTCCCTGAGACTGTCCTGCTGTGCTGGTCTTTTCTGGGAAGGCTCTTTTACATCCTGGTGCATTTGCCTTTGAACAGGCCACACCTATCTGCACTGAGCCCCCAACAGGGGTGGCTGGAGCAGGAAGAGGCCCAGGCTCCATAGGGGAGGAATCCCTGGTGTCAGACCAGCGCTTGTCTTCCCAGCCTGCCCCATCAGCACTATCAGCATGATGTGCCCAGCTCAGGGGGGTCCTCCAGCTCAGCAAATCCTCCAGCTCAGTGGATCCCCCAGCTTAGTGGATCCCCCAGTCAGCAGACCCCTCAGTTCAGCAGATCCCCTAGTACAGCAGATCCCCCAGCTCAGTAGATCCCTTAGTTCAGGAGATATCCCCAGCTCATCAGATCTTCCAGTTCAGTGGATCCTCCAGTTCAGCAGATCCTCCAGCTCAGCAGATCCCATAGGTCAGCAGATCCCCCAGCTCAGCAGATCCCATAGGTCAGCAGATACCCCAGTTTAGTCAATCCCCCAGATCGGCAGATACCCCAGTTCATCAGATCCTCCAATTTAGCAGATCCACCAGCTCAGTAGATCCCCTATTTCAGCAGATCCCCCCATTCAATGGATCCCCAGCTCAGCAGATCCCATAGTTCAGCAGATCCCCCAGCTCATCAGATCCCCATTTCAGTGAATCCCCCAGCTCAGTGGATACCCTAGCTCATCAGATCCCCTAGCTCATCAGATCCTCCAATTCAGCAGCTCCCCCAGCTCATCAGATCCCCCATTTCAGTGAATCCCCCAGGTCAGTGGACCCCCCATTTCAGTGAATCCCCCAAGTCAGTGGATCCCCCATCTCATCAGATCCCCCAGCTCAGTGGATACCCCAGCCCAGTGGACGGGGAAGAAATGCTCTCCTCCTGGACATGCCCAACCCTCCACCCGGAGTGCAGGCCCCCAGGCTCCTTCTAGTTGTTCTGAACCCCATCACGGCACCCCAGGAGGCCTCACAACCCCAAGAGCCCCAACTTCCTCTCCCCCCACTCATTCCCAAAAGGAACCACATTCTATCTGGAGAGCAAAAGAGAGCGAGTAAAGTGCCCAGAGCAAGTGCTGGGTGTGGACAAGCTAAGTCTTCCTGGGTCTCCCACTGCTGCAGGGCCCTGCCTGCCCTGCTCCACCACCCTGCCCCCCACCAGACGCCCTTGGCCCCTTGCCTTTCCATTCCCCAGCCCAGGTCTCCAAATCTCAGGAGGTTTCTAAGTCAGAAAAGCCCTTCAGCGGCTGTCTCCTCCTTCCTCCATTCCCAGGGAAGGTCAGGCTGTCTGGATTTATTATTGATTAAGTAACAGGTGTTAATGTGTGCAGGGGACGGGGTGGGGTGGGGGATTCTGGGGGGCTGGGCTGTAGCCAAAGCAACTCCTGCCGAGGGTGCGGGGGTGGGGGGGTCATCAGAGCTACACAGATGCCATCAGTGAGGGACGCATCCCCAATCCTGGTTCACCCAGGTCACAGTCAAGGTCAAATGGAGTCTGATTCTTGCCTCTCAGACCCACGGGAACTGGGGCTCACAAGAGGGTCCAGATGTCATGAGCCACCCGCAGAGAGGCAACTCCAGACCAGGATCCTCCAGGAAGCCAGGAGCCCTGCTGCCCCGATACCGGCTGTGTCCCACGGAGTCCAGCACAGACGCTGAGGGGTCGCCCCCTTGGAGCAGTCAGGCCTCCACCCATAGCGGACACACCTTCAGTCGTTCCAGATGCACTAGGTCAGGGCTGCCCACACGGCTGTCCATCTATTTGCTTTGTGTTTTTATACAAGAATCCCGTTTTCTGATCTCCCTTGCGAAGTGCACGCACTACATGGGGATGGCACCTGGCTAGTGAGCGCTCACCCTGCAGGCAGCTCCCCAGCCAGTGCCGCCCAGGGCGCCTGCTCCCCTCCAGTGTAGAACCCAGGACAGCAGCCCAGAGAACCCATCAACCTGGGGGATGCCCGGCCCTTAATCACCCAGAAAAACCAAGGTCAGCAAATAGTCTGCAAAGCTGCTGTTAGCTGTGGCAATGACTGATTCCACCAGGGAAAGGCTGCAATAAACCATATTCGGGGATTTTATAACACCCCTAATTGGTTAGGGAGAAAGCCCTGCTCAGCTGCAGAAGCTGCCAGGAGGCGCTGGCTCTCTGCCACCTACAGGTGATGGCACCCAATCCACTGTGCCCGCCTGAAGGACATTAATGCACACAGAGCCTCAGGGCACTCCAGAGACACAAAGAGGCAGCAGGGACTGTCCAGTTCTTCGATGCAGTGACCAACCAGAGGGTCATTTACCTAATGACTCAGCACTGTCCCCTGCTAGCTGTGTGACTTTAGGCAAGTAACGTGGTGTCTCTGTGCTTTAGTTTCTCCACTGGTCAGATAGGGATCATATAGAGTCATTGAGCAGTCAATTATTTCTGACAAGCAAAGGTGCTCAGAACAGAGCCCACCGCACATTCTTGGCGAAGGCTGCTGTTTAGTAATATTTCCCAGCTAATCAGTTACCCAGAGCTGGTTTCCCAAATCTTGATAATTACACCTCTGCTTCCTGGTTTTCATGACATGTATGCCGACCTCTAGTTTTATCTGGGTTTTTTTTTTTTTTATCTTTGCATGCATTCTACTGAAATACAGTTATTTATACTAGAAAAGAAACCACTTTCTCTATGTTTCAAATTCAAAGCCAGTGCCATCATCATCAGTAGAAGATGATGGAAGGAGTCAGCTCTGTAGTGACCTTAAAGGCTCTGTAGTCAGAGGGAAGGATCAGCAAGTAATGAGAAGAGATGTTAAAGGCAGGCTCACGATCAGTGTTTTAAAGAGATCTGCAATCCCATGTTCACTGCAGTCTGCAACGGTCAAGATGGAGAAACAACCTAAATGTTCACCAGTGACTAGTGGGTAAAGAAAAAATGGTGAGCACATACAATGCAATATATTCAGTTATAAGAAGGAAGGAAATCCTGCTTGTCCAATGCCACATGGCTAGCAGTGACAGAGCTGAGACTTGACCTAAGGGACCTGACTGCAGGGACGCAGCACAACCACTCCTGCCTCAGGACAAGGGGCCTCCCCCTTCCTCTGAATGTGTTCTAAACCACGAGTCCCTAAAGTGATGGAGGGTGAGTCTTCTGCCAGATACTTTGGGGTAGGAAGACCATCCCCTCTGGACTAGGGCCTCCCAGGAGGTGTAGAAGGAAGCAGTGATTAAGATCAATGCCTTGGAGCCAGACCATCAGGGTTCAAATCCCAGCTCTGCCGTGAGTAGCTATGTGGCCTCAGGCAAGCTGCTTAACCTCTCTGTGCCTCATCTCTAAAAAGGGCTTGATCATTACAACGCCCTGACAGTGGGGAGTGTGGGGAAGCAGTGGGTCAATTAGCCTAATGATGTGGCGCTCCCCACAGAGTGGGCACCCCACAGGGGTCAGGTGTGTTTGCTTCAGGCTTCTAATCTAAGCCGGCCAGAGCCTGGCGAGAAGCAGGTGACCGCCAACCACAAAGAATGTGGCTCCCAACCAGAAGGAGAGGCATGTTCCCACAAAGCAGCAGCTACCAGCTGCAGCTGTGTCTGCAGGGCCAGGATGCCTCGTTCTTTTCCAAACGGGCCAGCCAAGCAGTTGATGCGCAAGCTGTTGGGCCCGAAGCCCCGTCCCAACCTCAGACCAGTAAGAAGTGGTGCAAATAACAAAACAAATGCAAGGAAAGCCCAAGGAGCCGCAAGTCCAAACAAACACTCTCTCCTGGGCGGGAGACTGAAGAGAAAACAGTTCTGTCTTCTCTTGAGGGCAGAAGGAGACAGTGGATTAAGGGCCAACTTTTAGCATGGGCTCTGCGGGGTGGCCGCAGGGGTGTCCCTCGGGTGCCCAGCGAGTCGTCATGTCCCTGGATTTTGTTTTTAAAGAAAAGCCCGTGTTCACGAACAGCAGCTGGAGGGCTGGCTTTGTGGGATGGGAACCCCGGAGAAGAGAGGGGACCAGTTCCCTTTATCTTCCCCGCCACCTCAGCCCAGACCAGAATGTCCTCTTTGCAAGACACACCGCTGTAGGATGACCTGGGTGGGATGGAGATGAACCTGCCGCTATTGACAAAGCGACACAATGACACTTGATTCCACCTGAAGTTTGAGTGTGAGGTTCTAGGGGAAAGTATCAGGAACTTAGGGTCAAGGGAGCAAAGGGACGTTCACCGCCGAGGCGGTGGGACCATTAGTTTTACATGTCACCCCCCCACCCCACCCATATGTCCCTGAAACAAGATTCGTAAACATTTTGTACTGAGAAGCCATCTGCAGAGTCTAATAATGAGGAGCTTGGTTCACTTGGTGACAGACGGTGTTTACTGAATGTGTATTAATGACGCTGGTAGCAAAACAAACTGTGCTCTTCAAAAGAGGGGAGTGGGCGTGGGGTAGGGGCGGACATCTGCACAGGGCTGGAGGCTGGAGCTGGAGCTGGGGGTCCTCTGGAGCGCGAAGAACTGCCAAGAACCTCAGGGCTCCCGGGACATGGGCTGGAGACCCAGGAGGGGCCAAGGCAAGTGATGACTCTGGAGGACTGAGCAGACTGAGCCCTTGGAGGATGACGGACTTCTGGGAGACAGGCCCGGCCTCTGTCTAGCCTGTGTTCCTTCGGGAGGTGTCAGGAGCCGGCTGCGTAGCATGCCCATGGCCTGGCTCTATGGGGCTAATATTCTAGTTTGGGGTAATGGGTAGTGAACAGGAAAACAATGAGTAAATAAGAAATTTGTGTTGTCGAGATCATCAACCTGGGTGTAAGTGGAGAAAACTATGGGAGTGGAGGGCTTGCTTTACTTGGGTGGTGAGGGAAGGACTGAATAGGCAAACAAAAGGAGGAGAAGGAGCACTAAATATACCGCTAAATCATCCGTGGCATTATGACATGCCCGGCCTGCCCAAAGAATAGGGTTACCGTATATCCTGTATGATTTAATCAGAATGGTCCAGGTTTAGCGACATTGAGCCCTGAACCCTTCCCCCAACCCCAGTCCCTAAGAGCTTTCTTTCCCTCAACTCATTCACTCCGAACAGAGACCAGCACATCCTCTTTAACTCTAATTCCTCTCCATCCCAGTCAAGCAAAAGAACTACATTTCCCAGCATCCCTTGCAGCTAGGTGCTGCCATGTGACAGAGATTTGACCAATCATGTGTGACTGGCCCAGGGGACCCTCTGTAGCAACTGTTTGCCCGAGTCCCTGAATCAACCGCATGGAAGGCCGCCAACCCACGCCCCCGTGAGTCGGAAATGAACATCTATTATGTGAGACACTGAGGTTTAGTAGGATCCTCTTCCATTCCCGTTGCTTGGAAGAGTGTTGGGTTTAGCACTAAAAGTCTTGCATCCTGGGGACGCCCTCAGTCTTAGCAGACAGATATCTGGCCACTCTAGATTTAGAGGTCACTCGATACAGCATGAACTATCCTGGCACTCTGCTACAATTATCACACCAACTTGACAAGGTAAGTGTTATTTGTACTTCACTGTGTAAATGGGGAAACTGAAGCTGGAAGAGGTTTAGTCAGTGCCCTGGGGTAAGTTTCCAAAGAGTTAGGAAGGGAGCCAGGAGCTGAAATGAGAATCTGTCTCCCAAGTCCCTGCTTCTAACCATCACACTCTTCTCTCGGGGCGATGTGAGAAGGGGAGGAGCTGGTGGAAGCTCATCTTAAGAGCAGCTTGAAACTCCTACATAAACTTCAGAACCCCGCTGTCATGTCTGTCTCCATTGATGGTTCCCTGACTGACTGAGGCAGAGAGAAGGATGTCCTTTCAAAGCAGCTGGTCTCTACGATAGTGTTGTTATAGCTTAACTATCCATTTTCCCTGATGGGGTGCAGATTCTAGGAAGATACAGCCCCTGCTGTTTCCAAATGTGCATTCCCCAGAGTCTAGGCCAACCTGACCTAGAGGCTGTGCTTAGTGAGTATGTACTGCTGAAGGAGCCAGCAAAAGAAAACACGAGAGTCATGCACAGTCTGGAACAACCGACTATGTACCAGCACCGCCAAGAGGCCAGCCTCACTGGGAAAATAATAGCTTCTTCTAAGCAGTGCTGCTGAAGGGCACAGGGGAATGGAGTCTGAGAAGTAGGGCTCAGAAGGCGGACTGAGACACCTGGAGCCCGGCTTCTAGAAAGGCCCATTATTTCAATGGTCTCCTGCTCTCCTGGTCTCTGCTGGGCACCGGGGAGGCTGTTCTCAGCTCCTCCCTTCTGCCCAGCTCCAGGTCACGGGGAACCTCACCCTTGCTTCCCCAGGCTCCCTTATCATGGAACTTTGGGCCAGTTGGTCAGTTGAAAGCATTGTTGGGGGGCTGGAGTTTGAGGGAGGGCCCAGGGCGGGTCTCACCTTCTCTTCTGCCAGACGCCTGCTTGTGCCATCTCTGTGGCTCTGGCCTGGCCCTCTGCTCATAGGTCCTCGCCTGGCACACCAACCAGCCACGACATGACGATGAACGACTTCTTCCCTGGAAAAGTGAGTGTGAAGGGTAATGATCCATCTCTTGCTGCCAGAATCCGTGTGGTTGAGAGAAAACAGTTAACCCATTTGAGAGCAAATGTTTTGTAACTGAATTTACTGGAGATAGAGCTGAGCAGGTTTTCCTCCTATAAAAGCAAACACGGGTCAGTGGCATCCACAGACCTGCCATTTAGCTGCTCGATGGAAAAAGAGGTAATGATCTGGGCATCAGGTTACTGGAAGAAGGCCTAGTCAGAGGAATTTCCAGGACCAAGTTTCCAGTATTCTGGTGAATGTCATGTTAAGTGACAATGATCTGCATACCGGTTGGGATACAAAGAAATAAGGTGAATGGTTATTTCTCATGCGATGCCATGGGAGATGAATAACATCACCCAGAAGCACTCAAGGGGTATTCAATAAGCTGGGTCCTTATGAGCCCTACTTGTCATACAGATTACAAAAAAGAGTGCAATGGAAGGTGAGGCCAGACACATGGCTGTCTATTCCAGAATCATCTTTTGGTTGTGAATGGCATTTCCTTTTACCACCCTGATAAATGTTTTGGGCCTCCTCTTTCTAACCTGGGCTGGGCCCAAGAAAAAAAACAAGGAGGAGGAAGAGAGGTGAAAGGGGAAGCAGAGAAGGACGAAGTCAGTCCAAACCCTGAGATGCATCCCAGTGTGGGAACTGTCTCTGGTTTCAGGAGGAATCTGCTGTCTCTTCCAGGTTCTGCGTATACTTAACAGGCAGTTGTCTCTCACTGGCCTGGGGGAGACTAAGCCAGACTGTGACTCACACAGGCTCCTCCCTCCACCCCCAGCCAAGGTCTCCTTCCCATTTCCAGCAAAGGTGGGCAGGTGAGGGATGCCTCTCCCTGATTGTTAGCTGAGAGGGAGGAGGGACAGCTGAAACTCCTGGCCAATGTGAGCCCTTGTTTGATTCAAGTGCCCCCTGAGGGGACAGACCTGGGCATGACCTGGTGGGCCCGAAACCAGCATGATCCTTTTTCAGTGGAGCACTCCACAGCAGTAGGATTAAAGATCAAATTGCGTGGTCTTCTAAGACCGGGATTCTTTTCCAAATACCAACCTGAAGTTCCCCCAGAAAGCAGCAAGGAGAGATGGTACAAAACTGAAATGCAGATCAGATGCTAACCACCAAGAGCAGAGCTAATGCAGAGTCCAAGGTCAGGGCACTGTCTCTCCCAAGACTGCTGAGAGTTGGGGGAAGCCCCAGCCACCCATACTTCTGAACAGTGGGCTACAAATCCAGCTTGCTGACTCATTCCAGTCCTATAATTCACCAGAATGAGCCACAGATCTCAAGAAAGCACTAAATTTACAATTACAATCTTAATATAAAGGTAATATATCTTCATTTGCCAATGAAGGGACACATAGGGCAAGGTCGATGAGGGTCCCCAGCACAGAGTTCCTGGGTCCTCTTCTGGTGGAATCAGGTCACAATATTCTCATAGCACATCAATGGGGTCACCAGCCAGGGAAGTTCCTCCCTGCATCCCTGGACAAACATCAAATTCTTTTTTATGGAAAACAGAATGATGGACAGAATCATAATTCCACTCATATACCAACCCATCTTCTGGTCTAATGCAGACTCTCCCAGGTTGTGGATCAAGACTCATCGTTAGGTCTCCAGAGGATTGGGGGCCCTCCTGGTCTGGTAAGCATGGGGAGAATGACTCAGAAATGCTCTGAGTACCCAAAAGATTTATTGGAAGCTCAGAGCAGGCTGATGCACTAAAGAAATGCACCAGCCCCAGGGAAGGGGCTGTAGGGTATTTTCAAAGGAGATTAGCTTCTATTGTTGATGCACAGGTGTGGAGCAAGCGGCAGGTCTGTGGTGAAGCAGAGTGGACTTTCAGTTGCTCTTGGTGAGCAAGATTTAGGGCGTGGTGCTGTTACAATTTACTTAGCATCACAAGATGTCTGGGACAGGTGAGACAAAGAGTCTATTGAGAAATCTATTAAAAGGTTACTATAAGACGTTAGTCAAAAAAATATAATGAGGGTCCAAGATATTATCAGAAAGACTGACACAAGGATTTGTTGAGAATCTTCTTCAAATGTTACGCAATGAAGCTTTTAGATGGGGAGCTCTTTACAAAATGGCGTCACTTATGCCTCCCTGGTCCTATCGCTCATGAGCAGCCAAGACCAGGTTAGGAATATTGGTGGACAGAAATCGTTTTTACTTGCATTGTATCCATTTCTCTTGAGGACAAAATTTATGTTTTTCTTGGGAAGCCACCTCTCTGCCTCTCGGGTGCTCCCTGGGCTGGCTCCAGGTGGGAGCAGTGCACCCACGTCTGGCCAGTCAGAGTATCGGATCCACAGGCTCCCCGGATTAGCTTCGAGCTGGTCCATGGAGTGCAATTATAGAACTGTTACTGACATTATTAAACAAACATTTCTTTTTTGTGATGGATCTTATGCTGTCATACTGGAAGCTGAGAAATTCCTAGAGATACCACGTGGAGAAAATTGACCTGCATATGAAGCCAGGAGAGAGAACCAAAGTAGAGAAGTAAAAGCCAGAGAGGTCAAATCCTGATGAAATAATTTAAGCCAATGGATTCATTCAGGCCTGAAATCTGTCTGCTCCCCTCTCATTTCAATCATGTGTCCAGAAGATTAATTTCCTATTTTCTTTTAAGTCTAGTAGTTTTACTTGAACTTGGTCTTGGTCATTATGAGTGAGTCACTATTCTCAAGATGTGGCATGCTCTCCCAATACATTATTTCAAATTCTTTTCATTTTAGTGTTAGGAAGATTTTCTTGAATTATAGTTTTTGGTATTTGTTTTTATCCCTCTCTACAGTTTATCCTTCTGGGTTTCCTATTATCTGTATGTGGGTTCTTTTTTCTTGATCAACAATAATTTTTACTGTTCTGGTTTTTGCCTTATCTGATTTTCTTCCTCACCCATCCTCTGCTCTGCCTCCTAACAATCTTTGCAGTAACTGGTTGATTAACAACCTCCCTCTCCACTATCTTCAAACAAACCTTCAGTTCTCAACTGAAATCTGACTTTCTCCAAGGACATGGTATCTTGGAAATACCACTTGCTTTCCACACAGTTCAGGTGTTCAGGTCAACAGGTAGGGCCCGAGTTTTTATTTCCAATGCCATTGAATGTGCCTCTTCCCTTCTTCCTATTTCAAAACTATAAATCTCTTGCCCGGTGACTATGCTGCCCATCAACACTCCTCATTCCTTTGGATGGAAACATCCTCTTATCCCCCTTCATTCAACAGACTTGAACTCTTAGCTCTCTCTCCCTTTTCCTTTTCAGTCTCACCTTTTAATAGCTATCGGTGTTCAAAGCCTGACTTCCTCATTGATTTGATGCCTCAATGTGGGCAAGTTGCTTAATTCTGCCCCACAGAGCTGTTGTCATGATGTCATGAGATCAAGTACTAAAATGCCAAGAACAGTGCTTACACGTAAGTGCTCACTAAATGTTGACGCATATTAGAATCATTATCATTATTCTTACCTGACTTCTGGAGGCACATAAATAGGCCCTTAGCTAACATGTTAACACTTAGAACAAACAAACAAACAAACAAACAAACAACTCAGCATGCCCTGGAAGCTCAGATGTTAAGTGCCAGGCCTGGGGCCCAAGGAGCTGGGTGTGCGGCCCAGGGCTGGGAAAACAACTAAAGAAAAAAATGATTTTTCTTAAACAAATAATAAACAAAAATCATTTGAAAAGCTCTCTGATTTCCTTCTGGTGTCTCAGATGGGAACATCCCAGAGCTATGAATTTATGAGCCATTCAAAAGAAGAAATGATAAAATGTAATCCCACACATGAGGGCTTTATTTAGACTCTGTCATGTCCTATTACTGACCAAATCAGCGTGCCCTCCACCCAGGATGAAAAGTAAAAATTCATAACAATGCGGAAGGGGAACAAGATACGTTATCAGCATCAAACTCAGGGGTCTCTAATGTGTGAGATCCTTTGACTCCCCAGATGCCCCATTTTTCCATGGCCACCTCCTTCCCCATTCACCTCCCATGCCACCCCAACCCCACTGCCATCCCCCATCATGCCCACGTCACCCTCTTGCCTTTTCTGGACCTTCCCCGCCAACACAGCCTGTTTCTAAATTTCACATTGATGCACAAGCCATTGTCTGATATCGCTTGTCTTCCCCCTAGAGTGGCTCATTCATCAGCAGCAAGCGATGAGGGTGGGTGGGTGTGGAAGGGTGGGGTGGGGGGTCTTTATCAACCAAGAGAGGGCTTTATGGAATTCTATTCAGGAGCCTGTATAAAGCAACCTTTATTTTCTCCAAATAACATGAAACGATCATAAACCCTCCTTCTTAGTCCTGTCCTGAGTGATATCTGTGCTTATTTTACTTTCTCCAAATTAATGTAAAGCACTAGACCTGGGAGGTACATTTGGGGTAGAGGGTGTAGGCTGAGATCACCTTTGCCTTCCTTTCAATGAGCCAGCACGCACTGCGATTTCAACCTCTCTCCATGGCTTTTTTCATGAAACTGGGCAGGGGGGGTCTTCCAGACTCAAAAGTCCATTCTTTGTGAACCAACACAGCAGAATGTGATGCTGCACCGCCCCCACCCTCGCCAATCTTGAATTTACTGCCTGAAGTGGATAATTAGGCCAACATATGGAAGATGACGTCCTTGTCTAGGAAAACAACCTTCATAATGTGCGGGCCCATCAGAAGGGAGACTGAAATTATATGCTGAAGCGCAGTGGAAATTTCCCCTGCATGTTTCATGTAAACAAGTTCATTTGTTCATTCAATGAATCCACAGTTCTTCAAAGGTCCTGTTTATATTGAAAGAAAGAAGCAGAAAAATTTGGATTGGCTGGCAGCCAGCGCTACACCTACAGAGTTGTCAAGCTGTTAGAGCAACGTTCAGGAGCTCAGATGTTTATGTTGAGATGGGCTCTGAAGCCAAAAGTAAAATATTGGTTTTGGATGGAACAGCCAGATGTATGAGCAATGGAATCCCATCTTCAGAGACAAAATGACCAGTGTTTTGTAAATGGGCAGAGCTGAATTGGGCTTGGACATCAGATCCTGGGCAGCCCTGAGAACTCATACTTCTGATGTCTTACGGAGCAGCACACGGAGGCTTTTGTATTAGAGGATTTTAAAATTACAAAAAAGAGAAAATGCCTGTTGTGACGCCAGGACATTTGCATATGATAGTCCCTGGGCTGTTTCCTGGGATCCAGGGTGAAAAAAAACAACAACAAAAAACTGTAGCCAAGGAAGACAACAAGTTGAATCCTTTGCAAGTCCAGTGCTTTGTCTTTATGTTTGTGAGGTCATGGAGCACTCAGATCGACGCTGCCAGAGAGGGTTCATGAGTCTTGTATCATCAGGAGTCTTTGGTTGCAAATGATAGAAATTCCAACGCAGACTGGATTAAGTAGACCAGAGATTTTTATTGGGCCACAAATTTGAAGTAGACTGGGGATGTTTGCTTTAGGTGTGACGGGATCTAGAAACTACGAGGATGTCACCATGGAACTCTCTCCACCTCAACCCACGTTCAATGGTTTCATTTCATTGGTTGAGTTCTGAGCAAATGTTCACCCACAGAGGAGTGACCGCTGGCAGTACCAGCTCAACACCAAGCTTCTGAGTAAAAGCAGAAGAAGGGAAGGTTATCTGCAGTGACTCCAGCAGACAGGTGAGAACTGACTTTTAGTAACTCAGATTGGATCACAGGAACATATCTCAGCCAATGTCTGTGGTTACAGGATAAAGGCTTCTGTTTGGCCAGGCTCAGGTGACATGCACAGAATTGGACTCAGTCAAATGCGTGGGGGGGAAGGGTGGCTCCCCAAAGAAAATAGGATTAATTTTAAGAAGAAAGGGAAGTGGATTTGGGGCAGGGAAAACCTGCTTTGAAAAAATGTGTCACAGGAAAAATAATTAACCAAATACAAAAAAGGAAGGAAATGGGTGTGTTGGAGTTGAGAATGATCATATTAAGGTGAATCCTGGCATCTTTATTATTATTATAGTTAGTATTATTTTTGTTTGTTTTTGTGAATTCTGGAATCAAAGTTGAAAGCACCACCCCAGATCCAGACCAATAGCTTCAAACATTTTTTAAAGCAACAGATCTCTTTCACAAATAAAATCTGAAGTCTCTGGAAAGGTTCATGCACATTGGCAACCATTTGGTTAAAGGGAAGAGAGGGAAGAAAACCAAATTTCCTGCCCATTCATGCTCCCTACATGGGTTTTACAACCTTGAACACCTTGGAAGTTGAGGGAAGAGTCTTAAAAACTGCTGGGCTTTCAAGGATGACTTCAAGGGGTTATGTAGACACTGCACTAGGATAACATTGACTCACGCCAAGAAAAAGCTTCTTCCTGGCTCAGTTCTCTTTCACTTTTGTTGATTTTGTCAAGGAGAAAGTCAAAGTTTCCTGCTCACATGTTGTAATCAGTTTTGCAGGTTTTCCTAATACTCATTTGAAAAACAAGAAGTCAGTTTCCTCAGGCTCCGCACTCTCATTGGGTCACAGTATTAGACTAGAATCAAATACAAATAATTTGTTCTAGTAGCTTTGTTTTTACTATTTTATTTTTATTTAGGAATATAATACTGGTTTCCCTGTTTATGATGGTAACATTTGTGTTGTTTTTTTTTTTCTCTTTCGAGTTAAAAATTTTTTTGATTGCAGTAGAATACATGTATCATTCCATTTACTATTTGGGTCGTTTTTAGGAGTATAGGTCAGCGGCGTTAAGCTATGCATTGATCATCACCACCTTCTCCAGAACTTTCTCATCTTTCACACTGAAACTATTTCTTTTTCATACAGGGGTGTAAGTACGACACATAAATGTATGCAAATAAATATACATCATATACATTTCTAAGTTTATATATGTATTTATATAATATATAAAAGATCTGCCCTAAATCCTAGCGCAGATGTTGAACAGGAAAAGGATAAAATTGTCAAAGACGTTTGGCAAACGCCGCAGGAGCTTCGGATCCACGCCCCTCCCCCCGGCATGCCAAAGCTCCTCTGCAAATGTAAACCCTTAGTTTACACACTGGGAAGAGCTTCCTCGTGCAGGGCACCGTTTCATTGCGGGCAGCGCGCTTAGAAAGTTCTCTCTTCCGTGGAGCTGCTCACCTTTGTCCTGAGGACTCCCACCGCTCTCCGTCCTGGGCACCCAGGTTTCCTAGTATGGGTTCAGGGCCCATTTGGTCTCCCTCCTTGGCAAAGTTTCCAGAAACTTCGCACACAGACCAGGCCCCGTATTCCAATGGAGGGAGGCGACTAAAGTGGTTCTGGGCCTTTTCTGTCTGCCCAGCACCCGCATCCCCACCTGATCACACCTACCTGGTTTTCCATCGGGAACCGCCCCCTCGCTGTCATTCATGTTGATTGCCAAAGCTGTCTCCACCCAGGTCGGGGTGTGGCCATGTTGCCCAGAGCTAGCCAATCACAGCCGTCCACTGCCCTGGCCACCGTGATTGGCTCAGGAAGAACACGTGACCAGGCCAGCCCATTCCCCGGGTCACCACCACCAGCGTCAGCCACCGGCGTGGTACTTCGTGGTGGTCTCATTCTCCTCTTTTAAACAGTGCTGTTAAAATCCTGAAAACAAGGCTGTGCCCAAAGGCCCGGGCTCTACCCGTGGCTTCTGTGATCTTCAGAAAGAGGAGTGTCTTCCCGGTGAGAAAATCGGCCCAGGAGGCTGGAGTAACCCGCGCAGCCTGGCCCCCAGTGACTTCTCCCTTCCTCCCTCTGCAGGTTATCCACGCAGGTGGCTGGATGCTCTGCAAGGTCTCGCAGATGGAGCGCCTTTTGTGGTAAATCTTTTTTTTTTTTTTTTTTTTTTTTTAAGCTCTAAAGACCTTGGAGACCATCCCTCCAGCAACTGAGCTCCGTGCACTTGAGTCTTCTCATTATCTGACCCACAGGGCAGGTGTTCAGCACCCAAAGCCATCCCGTCCTCCTTGTGTAGAAAACAGAAGAAATTAAAAAAAAAAAAAAGCAAGCCTGTGACGCGGAACCTTCCAGCCCAGGGGCCCATGAGGCCCAGACTGGCCAGTGGCAGTTCCCAGAGACGAGCTGCTTCGCGATAGCATCGGTTTCTGTCTGCACACGCACAGGGATGTAGTGACTGTAATTACATCTCTTCATCTGGGGCCTTCTTTATTTAATCAGTAATTTACCAAAACCACGCCGCTGTGGGCGGCACGACCCTGTTGTGTGAAGAGTTCATTCGCCTCTCTCCCACCCGAGTCTCCTGCTCCGACACCTGGGGTTCTGGGAGAAGGCGTTTCTAACCCAACTGTCTCCTGCTTCACCCTCTGGGTCTCAACCCACCTCCCTCCAGCCCTCCACCCTCCGACTCCTCTGCAAAGCAGGCGCAGGTATTTTCTTGATGCCTAGTGGCAGTTACCTGAGAAAGGGACTCTCAAAATGTCCCTTTTCAAAAGCACAGCAGATGCTAGGGCTGGCCTGGTGAGGCTGGAGTCCTGCCCGGAGGTGCTGTGGAAGCGACAGGTCGGTGAGAAATCTGCCTCTTCATAAATAGGAGACTAAACACATCAAACTCACTGTCCTCCAGGAGGTTGAGGCAGTTAGACATGTTATTAGGGCCAAAAAAGGACCTTGATGAATTGCTGGGTCGATGGACCTGGTGAGCTAGTCAGCCAAAGGAGGGTGGTTTCTGGGTATCTCTGTGCGTGGATGTTAATTTCCTTTAATGATGGTGAAAAAGACACAGTCTAGGGTCTAGCAGGAACCTTTCCTGGTCCACCTTGTGTCTAGTTTCCTCTTTCTCCTTGGAAACAGAACTCCAAACTTAGCTGGGCACAAGGCTCCACAGAGGTAAGACGACTTTGCTTCCCTTGTACTAGGTGAGGCCATGTGATGAAATAAAGGCCAGTGTCATAGCAGCAGTCTTATGTGAAATGTCAGGGTCGAGAGCAGGTTCATGGCAAATGTTTGCCTTTTGTGCTCACTCCATTCCTCCTAGTTACCTGGGATATGGACACGATGGCTGGTGCTCAGCATCATTTAGACCATGAGGTAGCCATGAGGATGGAAGCCCCTTGTCTTGTAGCAGAAATAGGAACGGTCTGTGGCCCCTGACAGGGAGTTTCCACATCAACCATGAACTGTTTATTCTCAAAACCCCTTTAATTATGATAATACCAGTACATGTGCTTAAGTTCCTGCTATAGTAGATTATGCTGTATGTGGCTGAATCTATCCTTATTGATACAAGGTTACAAATGACTTCTGAGGTTGATTCGGGTGAGGAGAAAATACTTCTCAGCTCGCAATGTAAGTCTTTCGTGATTATGAACCAACTCTACCACCAACTCATGCCTCAACTGTACCAGGATGTGCTTCCAGCTCACTTCTCATCACTTCCTCGCTTATCATGCTCCTTCCCACCTCTTGACCTTTGCCCCTGTAGTCAGCTCTGCCTGGGCCAACCTCACTCCTCCTCTCCACAAGTCTCACCATCCGTCATAGTCCAACTTTTTATTTTCATTTCTCTAGTTTCTCTCTCTATTCTGTCTTCTTCTATATTCTGGTAGGTACCTCTCTGGAAGGTTCAATTAGCATGGAATCATGGTGCTTCTTAATTGTTCCTTATGGGCAAGAGTCGGCCACTCCAAGAGTGTGCGATCCGCCAGGGAGGTACTAGCTCTTATTTCCTTTACGTTCCTCTTTGCAGCATGGATCCTGGTTGGAGAAATTTTAAATGTTTTCAGAACTGAACTGCTCTGGGGGGTCTTGACTGTGGTCCTGACTGACGCCTCCACCAGCAGTGCATCAGAGGAGCACCTCTCCACTCAAGGGCAGGCCAGAGTGCAAGTCTGCTCTTAATGAATGCAGGTTGGGTACCCCTTGGAGAGGAATGCTGCACACAAAACACACTTCGTACACTCTGTTCCATGGCTCAGCATGCTTGTCCAGCCAGGTTCAAATCCTCATGGAAGCCTCTCTTCTTACCGTAGCTCTCGCCTCGCTCACTCCACCCCAGCCAAACTGCCGTCCTTCATTCTCCTTGAGCTTTGACCACATGTGAGCCCTTGCACCAGTGTTTCCTCTGCCTGGAGACGTCTTCACAGGTCTCAGTTGAACATCATGCCTCGGGACAACTTCATGGAGCAGCACAAATAAAAGAAGCCTCCTCCTCCCCCACTATCACATTTTACTTCTTTCTCAGAACCTACCATGTTATTTCCTACCTGCCCTTCTAGAATGTCCGTTCCATGGAGTCAGGCTGACTTTGTTCTCCCCTGCAGCCTCCAGTGCCCAGACCACCTTGTACGTGAATGATGACAGTCTATGTACTGAGTGGGTGAGTAGAGGAATGCGTGAGCGAACACACGAGAAGGTTCTACCTCTTTCAAGCTGCGTGTGGTTGCACGCTAGGATCTTCACCATCCTGAGCCTTCCTTGCTCCGTCTGCAGAGTGATGCTAAGCACATGGAACTCTCCTTGCAGGAGAAATTAGACCGCTTTTCTCTACAGCTTGTATAAAGAGACGTTGCTAAGCCATGCGTTGTCATGCGGAGGTGATTTAAGACAACTCAGTTTGACTTTCGCATCGGCCCTGTCAGGTAACGTTCCAGTACACTCACGTGCACAGGGGTTGGGGTCCTGCCCAGGTCACACAGCAGAGCCTCTCGTTCTGTGTTACATGGAAGCTGGAGATGTCACGTACTTGGAGGTGTTGACTGAGTCCCTGTTATGTTCCAGACACGGATGGAGACACTGAGGTTACAGCTGTGGGTCAGCCAGACCTCCCTCTGATGGCAGGATGCCAGGTCCTGTGGGTGCAGGACAGTATGACATCACCTATAAGGAAGCCTTGACCTAGGCAGCGACTTCCTGGGAGAGCTCCCTGAGGAGGTGACGTTTGGCCAAGTCCTGAGGAGCGGACAGCACTTGGCCAGGGAAGGCTTATCAGGCTAATGGACAGCATGTGCTGAGGTCTAGAATCAGGAGCAACATGAGGAAATGAAAGATGTGGGGGTTGAAACAGGAAGAGACCAGAACATGTCTGACTTCAGATAACCATTCTTGTCTACTGACGGGAACGTGGGTCAAAGGGATGAGCCCAGCTGGCACTGAACGAAAGGAGGTTATTCAAGGACTGGGTTTTCTTATCTGGTATTTCACTCACAGCCAGTTTCCACGAACCTCTCAGTCACCGTGAGAGAACTTACTGTAACAGAGCGCTGTGCACTCAGCCCCACTGTCCAATTCCAGAACATTTTCATCACCCAAAGGAAGCCCTAGACCCCATGACCAGCCTTAGTCAACACTAACTGCCAGTTGTCACAGTTCACCTATTCTGCACATTTCAGAGAAATGGAGTTGTCTGATATACAACTGGCTTCTTGTACTTGGCAGGATGTTCTTTTTCACTCATACCTGTTGCGGCGCGTGTCAGCACTGCGTTCCTTTTTATGGTAGAAGAGAGTCTTGTGTGGACAGACACACTTTATGCTTCATCCATTCGTCAGTTAGTAGACCTTTGGGCTGTTTCCATTGTGGTGTTGTGAATAATGCTGCTGTGAATGTTTGTGCACAGTTTTGTGCGGGTACATTTTTAGTTCTTTGGGGGACTGACCTAAGTGCAAGTGTTGGGTCATATCTTCAACTTCTGGGGGGACTTCCAGGTTGATTTCCAAAAAGGCTGCTCCCCTTTCCATCCCCACAGGCACCGTCGGAAGTTTCCAGTTTCCCATATCCTTGAAAACCCTTGCTATTGTCTGTCTCTCTGATGACAGTCATCCTAGAGGGTGTGCCCTGGTATCTCATCACGGTTTTTGTTGGCCTTTCCCCCAGGACTCATGATGCTGAGCGTCTTTTTCTGAGCATGTCAGTCACTTGTCTGTCTTTGGAGAAATGGCTGTTCCTCTGCTCCCGGGAGGCTGGTTTTCGCAGCAACTGCAGTTGCGAGGCCGTTGGTTTTCCAGTTTACTGCTGCGCTGGGGAGAGGGAGCAGAGGTTGGGCAGGGTGAAAACTATATGAGGCGCGCCGTTCTTCCTCGTTTCCAGCCATTCGTCTAAAATAAACCCTCCTCCTGTGGCTGTAAGTCTCGTTCCGAGCCAGGCTCCTGGAAAAGCTGAGCCGGCAGGTTTTGCCAATGTTCGTATTACTTCCAGGGAGAGGTGGCTTTGGGGAGCCCTGACTGCCATTCTGGAAGTCCTGGTCAGTGCCGGTAGGATGCTCAGGGTGTGCCGTGCGCTGGCACCTTCACGTTAGTGCCCACATCCCACGAGGGAGGTCTTCCTAGGCCCGTTTAGGGATGGGGAAACTAGGGCATTGAGTGACAGAGGCCTCAGCGCTTGCTCGCTCTCACGGCTGTAAGCAGTCGGGAAAGGAAAGAGGAGACACCAGACCTCTGGCTGTTGAGTCTGTGCTGTTAGCCACCTCCCTCCTCTGGGGACTCCTGGGTCTGGAAGGCTTTCCCTAGGGACACATGGGCATCTGAGAGGACCAGAGACTGGACATGAAGGCTGTGAAGTCTGCTCTGACCTTCCTAGGGGGGCCATGTGGATCAGGTCGGGTGGCTGGGTGCAAGATGCTGGCCGATGGGCCTGTGGGTGGGCGGTGGGTCGGCCTCTCTGCTTGGGGCACAGGGTCCTTCCTACTCCCCAAGTCAGCTGGCAGGAAACCCACCCACACCTGCATTTGCTAGAGCCATAGAGCACCCGGGACTGGGCTGTGTGCGATGCAGGGAGACTCCTGGTCTGAACCAGAAAGGGTGAAGCTTAGCCGTCTCATCAGGGTCACCATGTGTCCTGGTTTAACCGAGATTGGGTTTAAGCAACACTGTCCTGATGTCCCACCTGACCTGGTTTGAAATTCTGTCCTTGTTTCAGTCACAGTTTGCTAAAAGTTAATTTGGGCAAACATGTACCTAACAAACTAGCTCCAAATTTCTGGATAGGGGTGTAGGTTTCCACAATGAGGGAGTTACATCCCCTCACTCCTGTTCCACACCTGATGCACACCCCCCATACCATAGCTGGTGTTACTCCAATTGTTCCCAGTTTCAACTCTAAAAATTATGGTAACTCTAATCTAACCTAAGTGTAATTTTTCAAGAATATCTGGACCCTGATCTACTTGGGGGAACTTCTCCACCTTCATCTCTTGCCACTGTCTCATTATTCATGCTGACTGTCCTGCCGTTCCCAGCACACCTCAAACCCTGGAACGAGGGATGGATAGATGGATGGACAGGAGAATGCATGTCTATATGGACAGATGGATGAATGGATGGATTGAATAGATGGATGATGGATGGATGGATAGATCAGTGGGTGAATGGATGATGGATGGATCAGTGTATGGAGGGATGATGGATGGATGGAAGATGGATCAGTGGATGGATGTATGGTGGATGGATGTATCAGTGGATGTATGTATGGATAGATAGATGGATCTTTGGGTGGATGGATGGATCAGTGGATGGATGGATGGTGGATGGATGGATCAGTGGATGGATGTATGGATAGATAGATGGATCTGTGGGTGGATGGATGGATAGATGGATGGATGGATGATGGATGGATCAGTGGATGGATGGATGATGGATGGATGTATCAGTGGATGGATGGATGTATCAGTGGATGGATGGATGGTAGATGGATGGATGGATCAGTGGATGGATCTGTGGGTGGATGGATGGATAATGGATGGATCAGTGGATGGATGGACGATGGATGGATGGATAGATGGATGGATGGACGATGGATGAATGGATGGATCAGTAGATGGATGATGGATCAGTGGATGGATGGATGGATGATGGATGAATGATAGATGGATGGGTGGATGCATGGACAGTTGGATGGATGGTATCACAATATGCTACTGTTGGCTACATGAGTTTATCTGACTCACTGTTTTGTGAGCTAGAAGGCCCTGTGCAGATATTTAGCCCCAGAGCCAGGAAGGAGGATCATATGACCATACCACTGCCACTAGCTGGGATCAGCAGCCAGTGAACCCAGGGAAAATCCTGCCCCAGGGACATATACCTTGGAATGACTCGGGAAAACTAGCATGTTTAATCAAACTCTAATCTAAGTCTAATCCAGATTTCTGTAGAATGAAAAAGCCCGGGATCAGTCACTATGCAGCATCAGGTGAGATGCTGAATGGCGTTCAGGGGCCTCAGTTTCCCCATCTGTCAAATGGAACCACCTGTCCTGCACCTAGATTAGCATGGGAATACAGCCAAGTATGGAGATGGGTGATGAGGTCTCTAGGGCCAAGCTGCCCAGGCGTAAATCCCTGCTTGGCCCACTGAGAGCTGTGTGGCCTTGGACAGATACTTCACCACTGTGAGCATCAGAGAGCGCAGTACTTACCACCCAGGTCCGCAGGGAGGATTCAGAGTGAGTGATGGAAATCTCTTAGCCCAGGGCTGGGCATGAAGTCATTAAATACTAGCTTTTGTGATCAGTGCTTAGAACAGGGGCTGGCATACAGTAGACAATAAATGTTTCTAGAATGAATGAATTAAATGAATATTCACAGGCCTGTGAGTTAAGCATAGCTGACCCTTGAGCAACTTGGGGGTTAGGGATGCTGACCCTTGAGGAGGCCAAAATGCGCGAAATACCAAGTCTGCCTTCCATGTGCCCGGGTTCGGCATCCAGGGACACAACCAGCAACATTGCAGGGTCGGTTGAAACCACAGACTGGAACCACAGATGGAAAATTATCCACACATAACTGGACAGCACGGTTCAAACCTATGCTGTTCAGGGGTCAACTGTACTGTCGTTATTCCTGCTGTCATATGGGAAAGTGTGGCCCAGAGGCCCTAAACAGCTTGTCCTTCCAGTGGGACACAGACCCAGCATCCCAGCTCACTTGGGGTGGGGGGCAGCAATCCCCGGCTCCACATCCAATTCAAACTGGGTCAGACAGCACGATTTCGCTTCCTGGCGGCACACACATCACCCTCCCTCAAATTCCTCTAAAAATACCCTTCCTTTCAAACCCCCCGAGGCCTCTCTGGAGGTGGAAAACAGACTTTCTGCAGATGGCCCTGGGCTGGAAGGATTCTCAGAATAGCTGCTTGCCCTGATGGCCCCGGGCCCCTTTCGCTCCCCACCATCTGGTCCCAACCGGGAGCCAGCATCCTCCCAGCTGCGCCTCTTCCCTCTGGCCTGGAGAGATTTATGGCTCCCAGGCCTCCACTGTCTGGCCTCAGGATATGGCTTTGCTACCTCTGCAGCCCAGCCCTCCTTCCTTCTGCTTCATGGCTCCCCAAAGGCCACTTAGCCAATGTCCATATTAACGGCCTCTCAACTTCATTGGCCAATTCTCTGATTTCTCATATAACCGTCTGGGAATCACCCCCAGGGCAGTGCTGGGAGAAGGGGCAGAGGTTATGGGAAAGTACTTGGGAACTGGCACCCACATCTGCTGCCCCACCTCCCCACCCGCCCTCCGGCTACCCACTTCCCCTCCAAACTGCTGTTCAACCTCCAACCACACACTTGAGTCATGACCAAGCTTATTCCCACATCAGTTCCTCTGCCCAACTGTCCCCTGTGCCATGGCTGACGACTCCTGCTCCCTCAGGACTCAGCTAGAATGCCACCTGTCTTCGTCTCTTTAGGCTGCTTAGAGTCACTGAGTGGTTTATCAACGACAGACATTTCTTTCTCCCAGTTCCGGAGGCTGGAAGTCCAGCCCACTTTCTGTTCATGGACAGCCATCTTGTCCTTGGGTCCGGAAGGGCCAAGGTCACTCTGGGGTCTCTTCGATCAAACCCCCTTCTCTAGGGCACCGCCTTCAGACCCTGAGCACCTCCTAATACCACCATGGTGGGGAAATAGGTTTCAACATGTGACTCTGGGAACAGACATATTCAGCCCATGGCCCTTTCCCAAGGGCCCTGCTGAGCACAGCCCTTGGTCACATGACATCATCCCTCACCATCATCTTCAGAGCGCTCCCTACTATGTGATGTTGGCTTACTTGATTCCTTTGGGGCCTGGATGTCAGACCTGGGAGGGCAGGTCTCATCAGTTGGACTCAATGCTGTGTCCCCTGCGCCTTGAAGCAGACCAGGAATGCAGCGCACGCACCATGGCCAGGGAACTGATTCAGTCACTAAGAAAAGGCTCGCCTGAGACAAGGGATATTTTCACGAGGAAATAGTCATAATAATGACCAGCACCAAACAGTTGTTCCCTCTGAGATGCTGTTACGCATTAGCTTGCCCATTTCTGCCTGTGTGATTTGAACGCTTGTATGAAGAGCCAGCCAGTATTTTCATACTCTGTGTGATTGTTACTCCCATAAGTTTTCTTGCCTAAACTCCACAGAGAACATAAAATGCCTAGAACATGGCAGGGGCTGGGGGTCTCTCCAGGATCCCAGGCCCAGCACACACCACTCCTCTTTGCACTGGCTGCCAGTCTGCCTTTCCATTTGCAAGACCAAGGTCCACTTTGGGGAAGTTTCTGTGGCTTAAGGTTAATCATCCTTTTCTTGATTTTATTAATACTTATTGGGGTAATTTTGCTTTAAAAATATTATAAACCCTTCTGTGCAAGTTCCCCATTCCTCAAATATATGTCAGTGTACCCTGTCAATATGTCAATATACTATGGTGGCACCATAATAATCCTTTAAAAACACAGTATTTACTATAGGTCTGGCATTCTACTGAGTGCTTTTGATATGTTAACTTATTCCATCACAAAAGCCCTAGGTACTATGATTACCCGTTTCTTTAGATGAGGAAGCTGAGGCATGGAATGGCTGAATATCTTGTCCAAGGTAACACGGCCTGATCTCCTTGTCTGTGCTCTGATCACTGCTCCAGACTGTCCCTTTAGTAAAACTGATCCTCACTGGAGCAGTGACAGGGCTGCAGAGGGTGACAGGTCACAATGGTTAAGACTTGGTTGCCAGTGGCAGGGAGCCATCGCACTTTAGTTAAAAGGAAAACCCAGAGTTGTCTGACTTCAGGCAAGGCTGGATCTAGAACCAAACGCTGTTAGCAGTGAGGCTGTCTCCCAGTTCTGTTCTGATTACCTGTGTGTCAGCAGCAGTCTTAGGCTCCATGGGGGCACTGGAAGCCCTACATCCATGATTAATTCTAGTTTTAAACCCAGGTGGAACCAGCAAGCCTGGTTTGAAATCTCTTAAGTGAAAAGCTTGGCATTAGCGCTATTTGAATTTGATTGAATAGCTATGAGTCACGTGCCCACCTGTGAACCAATCATGATGGCTAACAATGATGCAATTCCCCTGCGAGTTCTAGGTATTCTATCAACACGCAGAGCCTCCTGGGTCAGTTCCTGCTACGGCAGATGGAAGAGGGTGGTCATGTGACAACACTCATGTCCTAATCAGGAGAGGGGAATAGAAGTGTGGGGTGTGTGTGTACTGGAGGCAGGTGGGGGGTGCAGGTGTTCACTGCAGGTGCCCTGGCCAACATGGTATTCACACTAATGGTGCAAGAGTGTTCACTCTGTGTGTGTGTGTAGGTGTGTAGGTGTGTAGGTGTAGGTAAGGCACATGCTTTATTGTTTGAATTTTAAGTATTTTGTAGTTATGATGACAGACTTATTTTTCTCTATTCTCTAGGACTGTTTCCGGAATGAACTACAAAATAAAGCAACCATGGACCTTCCCATAGATGTGTGACTAATGGGGGAATTTTGGGTGCTTGGAGGAAAAATTTTGCAGGGATAGAGGGTGACAATTATGCAACCCGATTAGACTGGGAAGGACCTGGATTTGGTCCTGACAGCGAACCAGGATAGTCCTAGGTGACACTGGCTAAGCTCTAGGCGGTGCCAGGCCCTGCTTTTAGTGCCCTACAGTCATACTCGCATGTCGGCTTTCCGACAGTTCTCAGGCTCTGCCCCCATGTGCAGGAACAGCAAGCCCAGGCCTGGGAACCTGTGTACCCAGGACCTCATGCTCCTTAGTGCTTGTGGGTGACGTGGGCAGTCCCTGCCCAGAGTCTCTCTCTCCAGTTTTCAAGCCTGGCAGGGAGAATAATGAGGATTCTAAGCCTTTCCCACTTCCCCTTTGCCTGTGATTGGTGGATATTAAAACACTTCTGACCAATGAGGTGCAAGGAGAAATTCTGGGACAATCTCTCCCTGAAAGCAGGAAATCAGGGGAAACTTTTCTGTTGTTCCCCTGTCACTTTCTATCCTGCTTTGGATGCTGGACACTTGGCTACTTCTCTCCATGTCTACTGCCACCACTTGCTCTAACAATCACCCTTAACCTAGAATATTCCAGTCTTCGCTCACTGTGAGTCTGTCTGCTCCCACCCTCACTGCCCTCCTGCATTTAGGGGATCCTATTAGAACCTAAGTCAGCCCATGTCCCCTCTCCGATGCTCCAGACCCTTCCCACCTCACTAGGAGTAAAAGCCCAAGACCCCGCCCCCTACCCCAAGTCACCGAGATGCCCCCAGCTACCTGTCTGTGCTACAGTAGAGTCTCCTGAGCTTTGGGGTGACCAATGGGGCTTTCCAGACACTGGCAGGGCAGGGCCAGGAACAAGGCAGCCACCAGGCTGGAGAAGGGCCAGCCAAGCGGGGCCACACAAACTTGCCATATTGTCTCTCTGGCTTTTGGCCCAAACAACTCTTTGGAAAAGAACACGGACTGGCCCTGGCAGGTGGGACCTGTTTCAGGTGTGGCTGACATCCAAGGACCAAGTAGCTCCAGGCTGCCGGGACCAGCCATTGGGAGACGGGAGGAGACTCAGGGTGTGGGTGGCAGGACGGCCCCTCCATCCATCACCCACCCACTGTCAGGGAGCCGCCAGGGGGCCTGGGCCCAGCGGGAAGGGTGGTCAAGTCGGAGCTGGGACCTGAGTGCAGAGCTTAAGGGGCTGGGAGCCCCCTGCCACCCGCACCTGCACCCCTCCTCTGTTCCAGTGGGGTCTGTCAGCACAGAGACCTGCGCCAGGGGCAGCAGAGCTGATCTCAGGCCTCCTTCAGTTCACATGGGATCCGGTGTGGACCCGGCTGAAGTCAGGGTCACCTGAGCGGCAGGACACGACAGTGCGGGCTGGCAGCCACGTGGTGTGTCAGTGCGCTGGATCCGCACACCAGCCATGTGGGGCGTGGGGTCCCCACCCTCCCACTGTGATGGGCAGGAGGTGGGATCACCCTGTCCTGCAGGTAAGGGGCCTCAGAGCTGAGGTTGGAGCACATGGCTTCTGGTCACAGGTTTGCTCTCCCAGCCCGGGACCCAGCAGCAGCTTCAGGGGTGGGAGCTGCGCCTCGGGGGCAGGGCGGGCCAAGAGGGGGGCCCAGGCTGCTTCCAGGGGGGGGCTTCTGGTAGACTGAAAATGAAGACATGTCAAAACGGGTCATGGAAGCCAGGAGCTGGGGAAATGCTGCTGTGAACAGACTCCGATCAGGGTGCTGTTCTGGAATTAATAACGAGTCATTAAATCGACCAGGCTAATTCCGGGTGCGCAGGTGTGAGCACGTGACGGAAGGCGGGTCGGACCTCCTGATGAAGTGCCACAGTTTTGTGGAGCGACTGCCTGATTTCAGATTCCGGGCAGTCAAGACTTCTGTGCCTCAGTTTCCCCAGCTGGCGCATGGGTTCCCAACTGCGTGTGCTCACAGGGCTGGGGTGGTGCGGAGCGCAGGCAGGGGCTCTGAAATGTGCAGCCGCCGTGGTTGTGCCGGGAGGTTGCCCCTGGGCCCTCCGGGGCTCGTTGGAGGAAACTGGCAGTCTAGCAGTGGGGCCCTTTGTGACAGTGAGGCCCAGGAACCTGCCAGGCTAGGGCCCTGGGGAGGAATTGCATCCATTCATTTTACAAAGAGGTGTGTTTATCTGCATTTTCCACCTCAGTGCTCCAGGGAAACACTTGTGAGGATGCTGCTCCCAAAATAACCGGTGATTTCAATAGAGGGGCTAATTAGGTGGAATCAATGTGGTTGATACAAAAGGGTTCCGTTCCAGACAGAGGTGTGATGGAGGGGTAGATCCCTCTGGGGCCCAAGCAAAGTGTGCGAGGGGTTTGCTGACAGCACAGAACCTCTGCCCCAGGAACGGCAGGAGAAAGCTGTGCCACCCCTGACATGGGCAGTCCCTGTGCCCCCGCAAGACTGGCAGAGGATAGAGAGCACAGCCTCCTGCCCCAGACTTGAGTCACCCCAAGGACTTCAGGATGAACTTGACTTTCGGAGCCCAATGGGCCCCTGTTCAGATTCCAGCTCTGTCACCTGCTGGCTGTGCGGTCCTAGGTAAATAAATGCATGTCCACTCTGAGCCTCGGCGTCCTCATCTGTAACACGGGAATAAATAAAGCACTTCCGTTCCAGAGTATTGTGAGGCTTGCAGAAGTCACTGCACTAAATTGCTCAGCACCTGCCTCCACGTCTGAAGGCTCGGCGAACGCTATTTCCCCGTCTGCCAAACGGAGGGTGAGAATGAGCACACTGTCAGCCGTATTCTACACAACGTGCGACGGCCAGACGCCCGGAGCCTGGAGCACGCTAGTGGCGGCGGCGCATCCTCTGGGGACTGACGCGCTGGACCCTGGACAGTCAGGGGCCGGCTGTGCCGCAGGTACAGGCAGAGGCCTTCCCGGGGAGGCTGGATCCTGCTCAAAATGCAGGTCTGCAGAGAAGCCGCTGAAGGCTCGGTGTCCCAGCTGCCGCTCAGGGTGAAGGAGCAGCTGCCCTCTGCGAGGTCACCACTGCGCAGCAGGAAGACCAGCCTGGGGAGGCGGTGGGCGTGGCCGTCCAGGCCTCGCCTGTAGTGATGCAATCACTGCGCTCATAGCTCATTGGCCAGAACTGATCACGTGTCCCGTGGGACCCGGAAGTGAGGTGCTGTGTGGGGAGCACGGAGACCGGAAATGTGTGGGCAGCGTGGTGGGTGACTTCCGGGGTTCCTGGAACCAGGCCTTGGTGGCGCCTGCAAGAAGCGATCAGGGCCGAGGACGCGTCCTGCTCCTCGCGCTGGGTCTCGTCACCGCTGAACCAGGGGGAGCGAGAAGCACCTCCGTGGAGAGCTGCTGGCTTGTAGCTGGTTGTCTCGGAGCTTCCCTTGGATGAAGCCGACGTCATGGCGCTGACGGGTGAGAAGGTTTGTCTGATTCTGCGGCGCCGCGCTCGGTCCGCGTGTCGGTCCCGCGCAGAAGTGCAGCTGCAGAGCCTTGTCCTAGTGACCAGCTAACGTCGCCCGTGGATGTGTGCGTGTTTCCCTAGCCTGTGAGCGTGTGTATGCGTGTGTGCGTGAGTGTGTGCGCATGTGAATGTGTGTATGCGTGTGTATATGTGAGTGTGCGTGAGTGTGCGCGCGTGTGTATGTGAATGTGTGTATATGTGAGTGTGCGCGTGTGAATGTGTGTATATGTGAGTGTGCGCGCGCGTGTGCATGTGAATGTGTGTATGCGTGTGTGTGAGTGTGCGCGTGCATGTGAATGTGTTATGTGAGTGTGTGCGCGTGTGCATGTGAATGTGTGTGTATGTGAGTGTGTGCGCGTGTGCATGTGAATGTGTGTATGTGAGTGTGCGCGTGTGCATGTGAATGTGTGTATGCGTGTGTATATGTGAGTGTGCATGAGTGTGTGCGCGTGTGTGCATGTGAGTGTGCATGTGTGTATGCGTGTGTGTATACGTGAGTGTGCGTGCGTGTGCATGTGAGTGCGTGTGTGTGAGTGTGCGCGCGTATGTGCATGTGTGTATGTGAGTGTGCGCGTGTGTGCATGTGAATGTATGTTGTGCATGTGTATATATGTGCGCGCGAGCGTATGTGTGTGTGTTGTATTTAAGTGTATATGTGTTTATGTGTCTGAAGTCTCAGAACTCATGCAAACCTCCCACTCCTCCCAGTCAGCCTCTGAGACCTGATTAAACGAACTCAGCATCAGCCTGAGAACAGAAGTGTTAAAGGAAGCTCTGTAGAAAACGTTTTTTATTCCTGCTGCTTTGGACCAGGACCAGTCTCTGTCTGCCATCCAGGGAATCCCAAACTGGGCTCGAACACCCCAGGGTAGAGAGGGTTCAGCCTGGCTGTGGATTACGCTGCCTGCTCCAGCAGTGTTCTGGAATTTCAACCCCTACAGAGTGTCGGTGTGGGGTTGTCTCTGGCCTCTTGCTTCATCCTTTTTATGGGTTTCCATCTACCTGTTGTTGCCCTTTCCTCCCATGAGGTTCCGTGGGTACAAGGAGCCGTTCTCAGACACCATCTTGCTGTGGGAGGGGGTACTATCCTATTCTGGGGTTCTCCTACCTGACACCCACACCTGCAAGATGAGCTGCTCTATGTGACTTCTGTGAGTCACCGGAGCTGCCCCAAGCGCTCACATTTGCAGACTATAGAAGGGTGGCCCTGTCTCCCTCACAGTTCATCTCTGTTCTGAACTCCCTGCCCCCTGCCCCATCCCTTGCTCTCTCCTTCCTCATATTCCTGCCCACCCCCAGCTCCACCGGAGGCTTCCTGCAATTTACATTTTCTTCATCATTTCTGGGTGACTTGGGGAAGCCTGCTCTTCCTTTGGCCTGGATCCTGATGCCCTTGGACCCTGGAATGGGCCTGTGGACAGCAGACCCGCTCCTAGCCTCACCCACTTCTCAGTACCTCCTCCATTCCCCTCCTCGTCTAAGCTACTGCCCTCTCCTGTCCAGGCGATTGTGACCGCCGCCTGTGAGGCCTCCCTGAATACTGCTGCCTTCTATGACCCATTTCCTTCCACACCCCAGAGTGAACATACGCCACCCTCCCATCTAGTCTGCAGGGCCTTCTCCGTGCTCTTGGAATATAATTCAGACTCCCTACTGAGGCTGACACAACCTTGTGTGACCTGCTCCCAACCCACACCAGTCACTTCACACCAGGCATTTCCACTTCAGGCTAGAAATGTTCTTCCCAGATATGCTTGTGTCTGGCTCCTTCTCACCTTCAGATCTTAGCTCACATGCTACCTCCTTGGAGTCTATAGCGATACATGTACCTATATGTTGAGAGAGAGAGAGAGAGAGAGAGAGAGAGAGAGAGAGAGAGAGAGAGAGAGAGAGAGAGAGAGAGAATTGATATGTTGCACCTGGTGGCAGAATTCCTTCTTTGAGAGGATCTCAGGCTCGTCTCTGTGGCCTTCAGCTGATTGCACAAGGCCCACCCACATTGTAGGGGAGTAGCCTGCTTTATTCAGACACTGATTTCAGTGTTAATCACATCTAAGAGTACCTTCTCAGCGACATCTGGATTGGAGTTTGGTCCAACAGCTGGGTTCCGTGGCTTAGCCAAGTGAACATGGCAGTTAACTGTCACGGAAGCCCTCCCACCCATCTTACCTGGGAGGGTCCTGCAACCGAGGCCC
Source organism: Solenodon paradoxus (assembly GCA_004363575.1). Taxonomy (NCBI): domain Eukaryota; kingdom Metazoa; phylum Chordata; class Mammalia; order Eulipotyphla; family Solenodontidae; genus Solenodon; species Solenodon paradoxus. Next base: position 94,868 of record RJWH01004700.1, read on the forward strand.
TGTGCCTTCCCACAGAGAGCAGAACTTGCATTGTGCTTTGCAGACTTTTAACTACCTCTCTGTGCCTGAGCACTTTCCTCCAGCACCACAGAAGGGGGCCGCAGCTTCACCAGGCTGGAAGTGCCAGGAACTTTCTAGGAGATTGCCCCAGAGTAGGCGAATTGCCTGTTCATAGTCACTTAGCACATAGAGGACAGGGTCTGCATTCCTTACGCAGGGCTCCTACTATCACCTTCCTCTTCTTGCAGCCCTGCTGTCCTCCCAGGGCCTATGTCAGTCAGGCCAGTTCACACCCTGTTCAGGAAGCCTGGGGTTGGCCAGCATCACCCCAGGTAGCACAGAAATCTGCAAAAACAGAAGCCCACCATCCTCATTTTGGTAATTACTCTGAGGACATAAATTCAGCAACATGCGCTTGGTCAGCTGCCCTGTTTTCCTCCTAAGTAGCAAATTTATGGGGCACACATGCTCACGGGTGATTATTTCCTGATAGTTTATAGTATCAAGGATCCTTTATTTCTCTCCAATAAATCTAATTTATATGGACTGGCAGATCAAACAGAGCCTTTCCTGGCATTGGGAGGTTGTGAATCATTCTCAATGATTTAGAGAACTTGTAAGAGAGTTTTTGCATAATGCAAATCGGGATGAAAACATATTTGGTCTGACTTGTCTTGGATGCAATTAGAGCAATGAACACCAGGAGAGATTCATTTTCCCGGGACAGAGAAAGGTCTGTTTGGTATGCAAAAGAGCACAGTTATTTGCAACACAGGAGCCTGGAATGTGGTTAGCCAAACAACCCAGTGACTGTTTGATTTGCAGCTTTAAAGAATTCAAGGATGAATAAAACATTGAATTAATTGCCAAAGAACTGTCCCTGCCTACAAGAGTTCTAAGCACCTTAGCACAAAATAACCACCAACGGGCCTGTGATATCCCTGCTGCAGGCCCCAGAAACTGCCTTTGGTTCGACCTGGAATTTTTCTCCCATGGAGACGAGACTCTGCCTAATGTGGGTGGTGAATTTAATGTGTGTCCACAGGTGCTGACTGGTAATGCTGTGCACCTGAAGCATATATGATGTTACAAACTGATGTTACTACAATTAAAAAAAGCTTAAAGGAACAAAAAAAAAAAGAAATGAACCATGAAAAATTGAGAGCCAGTAGGTAGAAATGATACATAAAAAAGCCCCAAACTTGAATTAATAAAAAAAGTAAAAGTGGAATTTTAATATGGACTTACTAATACAAATAAAGTAACTATTCCATATTAAGGAAAAAGGACTCTGCCTCTCTGTCCTATTGACCCCACCACATGTCCCCTCCTCCAGAAAGTCCTCTCTGCTTACCCCAGTCTGCAGGGAACTATCTCCGGGCCTCCCTTTGTCTCATTTACTGAGTAAATATTTACTGAACATCTGCTATGTGCCAGGCACCAGTGTTGCAGGTGCTGGGGAAACAGCAGCAAATGAAACATGCTTCTGGGGAGTGAGAGACAATCAGGAAAAGAGAGAAATTAGTGCATTCTAAGATGGCAAGTGCTACTGAGAAAACGAAGGAAGAGGGAGGAAGGTGCCAGGAGTTCCGATGGATGCAGAGTTTGGTAGGGCAGTCAGGGAGGGCGTGAGGGGTGAGATTCAGACAGGGCTGAGTGAGCCTCGGAGAGAGAGAGACCAGGGAGAGAGAACTTCACGGGCAGAGGGAAGAGCAAGGGCCAGGCCTGGAGGCCAGAGATTTGCGTCCCTTTGAGGCACTGAGGCTGGTGTGGGCAGAGAAGCCGCGGGGAGAGTGGTGGGCAGGGGGTGCAGACCAGGAGCAGGGCCAAAGTCAGAGCCGTCCAATCATTCACTCACTCAGCAAGTAAGCTTGTAGACCTTCTATGTGCATTCTCAGCCCTGGAAACCCTGCCATGGACGTGACACGCTCCCTGCTCTTGGACTTCACTTTCTGAAACGGAGGTGAGTAAATAAACGAAAAGGTAGTTTCAGAGAGCGATCAGGAGGCACAGAGAGTGACACCAGGTGAGGGAAGATGGGCAGCAGGATGAGGGAGCCACCACCACTGCTGGGGGGACTGTCCTGGCGGGGCAGGGAGCCCGCTGACCGCCAGGCCCACACTGTTTTCTCACTGTTCCAGATGACACTGTCCCCCGCTCAGCCCACCTAGCAGACGACAGCTCTAAGGCTCGTTCAGCGCAGGGACCCGGCGTCTTCATTTTCCTCATGGAGTCTGGGAATTGGGGGCGTCACTGACTCCCTTCTCCTCGCGGAGCCAGCACGAGGCTGGGGAGGTTCTTACACAGCAGCCTCCGATGGCAGCCCTGTCACCAGCCTCTGCCCTGTGTGGCTGCACCAGGAGGGGCTGATTCTGGGAGTGGAGACCCAGGGAAGGGCCTCCCACTGCAGCCCGAGGGCAGCGGGCTGGGAGCAGGCCCAGGAGGCGGCAGGGCCTGCGGAGAGTGGAGGGCAGCCGGAGGGACCCTTCGGAGCCCCATCTGATCGTGTCCCCACTCAGAATAGCGCCCAGACCTGGGGACACAAGCGACAGCGCCCTTTGAGCCAGGGGCTCCTGTGCTGTCACCTGACCGCCCCCCACTCCCTTTGAGACAGCAGTTGTCACCCCACCTTCTGATTGGGGGACCTGGGCACTCGTGGAGTGAACAAACAGTGGGGTGACCACCCCATGTCCGCGCTCCTGAGGTCTTGTGAGGACACAGATGAGGCCTGTGACCTGCTAACTGGGAGTCCCCATGGGGACGCTTCCATGTGTTCTGCCCCTGCTGCCGCAGAGGCGGAGGGGAGAAGACATGACTTGATGGGGGAGGGTGGACAGGCTCTTGGGACGAGGCCCCCGGAGGGAGGGGCGCCGGCCGGGGGCCATTTGTCCAGCTCCAGGCACCTGGCATGGACATGGCCCCCTGTGCACACGGTCCCGCCAAGCTGGCTTGGTGGACACCTGTCTGGCCAGCTCCCCCATTTTCATGTGAAAAGCAGGCGGGACTGGCCACGGGGACGGGGCTGCCATCTGCTCCTGAGGCACATTGTGCCGAGTGTACATGTCCCACCAGAGGGGCTGGGGGCCCAGAGTCAAGGGTAAGGGACCTCAAAGAAGGGGTTTTCAGGGCCCCCGTGGGGGTGGGCTCCGAACGCAGGCTCTCCTGGGCTGCACCTACTCTGCACCCCTCAGGTGGCTCTGGGCCCAGCCCAGCTGGACGTGTCCCTTGCCAGCCCTGGCGGCTCCTGCGGAGGCTCATCCCTCCCTGGTGGCGGCCACCGAGACGTATCTGAACCGACTGAATTCTGCCTGGTCCCTTGGTGGCCGGCGTGCTGGGCATGGTCCCCCCGTCGCCTGTGTCCAGTGACGGGGGTGCTGCCCTGTGTGGCTCCTGCAGTGCTGACCCTCCCGGGCTCCTGGACTCTGCAGCCAGAGGTGGCCCAGGTCACGGGAGCAGGGAGGTACTCCCAGGGGCCCCTGGAGTGCAGGCCCCGTCCCCTGAGAGTGCCCAGAGCCACCTCCCCAGGGGAGCCTGGGTCCCCTCTTCCTGCAGGGACCCCTCTCCTGGTGGCTCTCGTGGGCTTGGAGCCCTGGGCGGGGTCAGGACGACCCACTGCCTCACTGCAGAAGCCTCTGCCGCCCAGGCGACCTCAGTGGCTCCCCTTCCTGTGTCAGAGGACATGTCTCCTGTCAGACCTTGTCACAGGCCCTTTGAGCTGTTTTAGGGGCAGGGATGGAGAGGTGGCTGTTGGAAACAAATGTCCGAGCAGCTGCCTCCTGCGGAGCCCACAGGGACACCTGTAGGGGGTGACAGATCTGCCCAGGAAGGTCACCTGGACACAGTGCACACCTCCGATGTGACAGAGGAGGCACCGTGGGCGCGGGCCCAGAGGGGGCCTGAGTGGGTTCTGACTTGCAGGGAGCCGAGCGGAGGTACCTGCCGTCCTGCACAGCGGTCTCCATTCCTCCCTCCGCAGCGCCCCTGCTCACTCAGACGGTGCAGAGATTCTGCTTGTAATTAA
>RJWH01004701.1:0-98872 GCA_004363575.1 Solenodon paradoxus
AAGATTGCTCCTAGGTGCTTAGGATTTAATCATAAGAGAGAATGTATCACATATTCCCACCCCCATTCTTAACAATGAAATAAGAAGGGGAAGGGAATAAGAGGGAGGGAGGGAAGGAAGGAGGGAGGGAGAGAGGGAGGAAAAGAAGGAAGGAAGGAAGGAAGGAAGGAAGGAAGGAAGGAAGGAAGGAAGGAAGGAAGGAAGGAAGAAAGAAAGGAAGGAAGAAGGGAGAGAGGGAGGGAGGAAAGGAGAAAAGAGAGAAGGAGAGAGAGAAAACAAAAGAGAAAAAATAGAAGCAAGTCTGTTGAGTATCCTTAGGTGTGGGGAGGGAACTCAAGCCCACAGATCGGGTTGACTCAAGTCAACACAAAAGGCTCTGTGTAAGGGCTCAGGCATTAAAGGGATTTGGACAACTGAAGCCCTGCGAATCAAGTACAGAACAGAACCATAGATGCCAGAGTTATTTTTGAAATCAGCGTCTTAAGTAACACGAAGCTTAACTAGCAGCGACACTGGCAGCACTCTGCATGACTGCTGCCGGCTGATGGGCTGGCTTGGGGAGCTTGGGAACCCGAGCTGCCCACCTACTAGCAACCTCCCACCTGGGACAGAACCCACTAGAAGAGCCTCAACCCTTAGGTGTGACACTGAGGAGGAGGCAGCAGCTCCAGGTAAATCTTTAGTTTGTAAATGATAGACCTGGAGGGGGACCCTCAAAACTTCAGAATCTTGGGCCATTGAATGAATCAAGCATTCATTCATTCTTTCAATCAGTCTTGCATTCAAAGATCACCTCCCAAATATTGAGGATAATTTGGGATTTTGTGGATACAACAATGAACAACTCAGTCTTTGTTCTCAAGGAGTCTGCATTCTCCCAGAGGAAAGTAAGTCAACACATAGGTAAGAATTCAGTTATACAAGAAAATGAAGCTATAGAAGATAGTCATAAGGGCCATGAAGAAAATCAACAAGGAAAGAGAGAGACTAGGGCAGGGAAATGTATTCTGAAAGGCATCCCTAAAGAACGGATATTTAAGCTAGACTTGAATAGCAGGAAGGACCCCACCCCAAAAGAATCTGCAGAAAGACACATCTAGAAAAAAAGATGTAGCGTTGGTCACTATCTCCCCCACACCTCACTTCCAGCCAACTCAGCGTTCAGTGATGCTAAACTCAAATGCACACAGACGTGGTTAATTTTAAAAATCTTAAATTGCATACTATGCCTGCTAGGAAAAATGTATCCTGAAACGTAGGTATTTTTAGAATAGTCCACTTGAGTTTCCTCAAGTACTTTCTTCCCTGTTCAACCAGAAAACCCAAATAGCCCAGATACATCAGTCTCTTCTAAATACCTGAAACTGCATTCATCAGCCACTTTTTAAAAATTGGATCTTACTTCAAAGCTGAATGGCTTGATTACTCCCACAACAGAATACATTACACTGATTATGGGCCGGTTCACGTGCCATTTCTAAGAGATGGGGCAACATTTCTCAACATTCCACCCACCAACAAACAAGAGTAGCGAAAAGCAGAAAACGCCATGCTAATATTCACATGCCCTCCGTGTCCTGCAATCGTGATAAAATTCTTCTCCACTCTTTTTTAAACTGATGTTCACAAAAAGGAGGGGGCAAGTGGCTGTGTCCTTACGATCAGCTCAGGGAGAATTAAGAGAGAAAAGCACCAGCGGGGACCAATTATGAGGTGGTGTCCATGACGGAGGAGATGCACACAGAGCTCTCAGTAAATCTAGGACCCTCACCCCATTTTACTTCTCCCTGGCCTGCCCAAACCCCAAGTATTGAGTTTTATATCGGCAATTTGCCAATAACATAGTCATTGACTCATTTTTTATAACTGTCAGTCTAGTGCTGTGTTTTCGGCCGCTGGTAATTGATTTGACTTCATCAATTCATAAGAATGGCTTGGGGTGAAGGGTGAGGAGGTGGACGCTTTATAGCCATGATTCACTGCTAATCGATGATTACCATTTTATGCAAGACAATCAAATTTATATTATTTTACATTTTAAAAGTTTTTAAAGGGACACTTATTAAAAGTCAAAATGAAAACAGGGCATCATAAGTTCAAATAAGCCATAAATTAGACAAAGAAGCATAATTCTACTGAACACCATTTTATTAGCTCATCAACATGTCATTTTTTTTCCTATTGGCATCTACTTACCGTCACGTAATTTCCATAAGGGCACCATTTGTATTTATAAAAGAATTATCTTTGTGGTGATCGAGCAATCTACAAATAATGGTGATATTTAAGTTTTCTTTGGGGAGCAATTTTCAAGTTGGGTTAAAGGATTTATAAGTGTCTTTCACAACACATCTTAAAAAAAACATAGTCATACATCTCTGTGATGCTGGAAACACTTGAAACAAAACAATGCCATTTTGATGTATTAAAATGTAAAGTTCTGGATCTTGACTCTTGACAGGTACATTTCTTCATTAAGCAGGATAAATCTCTAATATAAAGTCCAGGAAAACAACCAGAGACAAAATATTTTCTAGCTTTCATTGTGGTTGAAAGGGCAGATTAATTTTCAGTGAGATCAGATGTGGTGCCCTTTGACTCAGAAACAACCTGGCATTAATCAGTCAAGGTCAGGCTCTGAGTTTGATTGGGATCCAGTCAACTCACTCAGCTAGGACACATGGTCAAACTCTGCCTTGTCCAGTTCTTACTCCTGGTCCTCCTAGTGCAAGTCAATAGCCGCATGTGACTGACTAGTCAGATATATGGGGATGAGCCAGAAAATTTCTCACCACTGATGGAATAAAAACTCTTATGGATGCTCTTCTATTGGGCAGAGGCTTTACAAATGAGTGACAAAACATGGGTACAGGGTGAGATTGGATTAATGGGTTTCTGTGGTTACCAAAAGAAAAACACCAAGTAATGCTTATACTTCATTGATTATTTCACTTTTTTCATGTTCACGGAATCCTACCGTACGTCAAGAGCTATACTACAGGTCAGAAATAGTGTGAAAAGCGGGTGTGGCCCTTGTCGTCACAGAGCTAGCGGTCTCCTAAGGAAAGCACGCGTGAATGAGCAATTGGTGGGAATCTACCCAATCATATTAGCGAGTGAATGAAGATGTTAAAGGACTCTGTTTTCACCTCTAGAGGTTTCCTGATTTCAACCTCCAGAACATCTCTTTTCTTTGAACACTGTGACTGTGTACCAGGAAGTCATCTTTCTGGGCTGTGCTTCATTTTGTTTTTTAATAACTGGTCAGTGAAATGCATGCGTTTTTATCAAACTTTTAAATTATTAATAAAATGGAGCGTGTTCAGGGGATATGTAACAAAGACATATTCAGAGGTGGTAATGGGTCTTCTTCGGGAAGGCCAAGAATTCAGGGTAATTTATCCCAAGAAGATGTATTTCTCTATCTTTGGGGGATGAACACTTAAGAGAATGAACTCTGCACTCAGTCAAGGTCTACATTAAAGTGCTGGTTCTACCACTGTGTAGTGAGAGTCTCTCCACATCCTACTGTCCTCATCCACCGAACTGAAGTGGCGGTGGTGGGGAACTCGATGCGTTACATACAGATGCTGATTTACAATGATGTCCATCTTAAACCTACATAACGTTATGATGCAAAGTTCCTTCAATAAAATCAATATTGAAAAAAAGAATTAAATGACCATAACAAATCTAAAGAGCTTGGTATGCAGTCTTTGACCAGTGTTAGTTACCTTCATCATCACAACATATCATCATCATCATTATAAAAAGAAGGCAAGATCGCTTGGGATAAAGACCAGCTTTAGAGACTCCTGGCAGTAATCACCAAGGAAGCTTGTAAGTATCTGAGAACATACCAGAATTTAATTCAGAAGTCCTGGTTCAAATCCTAGTTCTCCTCATGTTACCTTTGTCAGCACCCCCACAAGAACAAGACTTAGACCAGAGATTAAAGTTCAGATATCAGGACAGTGACTTGTCTCTGGTGCCAGCACCCAGTCGTGGATGCATGCGATCATCCAGATCGATAAGGAAAGCTGACGGACGAGTCTGACATGTGAGATGTGTCTCATGCATAATATGTGACCAGGACGGACCCTCCACTAAGAAACAAAGGAATGACACAGGTTGAAGAAGACCACCAATAACTTCAAAGGACAATGTCACCTTGACCAATCAGGAATTGAAACCTGGTCTGCCGACCCTCTCTGCATCCCCTTTTCTCACCATGTGGGTTTTTCCTTAAAAACCTAGGCCACTGGCACGGCGGACTGGGTCTCGTCCTCCCTTGGTCGGCTCCATTCCTTTACCCTCTAATTAAATCTCTGCTTCCTCACTTGCCTAACTTTATCATGGATTCTTCGAGTGACCTGAACCCCACAAACTTATGCAAAGATAAATGAGACTCTTAAATTTCTGGATCTCTGCTTTCCCAGCTCAAAAATGAAATTCAGAGTAATTATTTAATGAGATAATATATAAAGATGAACTAACATTTACATCATCTCGTTAAATAGAAGATATACATAATTTTTAGGAATGCGCATTCTGATAATAATCTACCATAAAATGAGCTATAATTTCAAACCACCAAACATAAAAATTCCCAAAAGATCACGCACTTGAATTTAGTTCTACCATTCACTAGGATAACATTTCTAAGATTCTCTGGGCCCTGATCATCTGGAAAACATATACTCATTGTGGGGATTAGAAATTAGATGCACAGAGTACCTATAAGAGGCTGTGATACATCAGATTTATTCACTGATAAGTCGCTTCCATTCTTTTCTGTTAAACATGATTCAGTGTATTCCATTTTTAGCATATGTAGGCCCATGCTTGAAAATGGAAAGCATTATAAATAACCTTTGGATGATCTTTAAATAATTCTTTATGGTTTGGAAGGGGAAAAAAATCTATAGAAACATAAACTATCCAGAGTGTCAAATATACAGTATAATCATTTTGCATCATCACTGCTAATACAGTTCAATCTAAATTGCAGTCTCATATTTGACATAATTATACATAACCAAACACTAATAAAAATTGCTGCCTTATATTTCAAATTAGTAATTACTGTAGTAAACATTAACAACATGTCAGCTATAAGATGGTGATTTGTTCTGAAATGTATTAGAAATCATTATACTGTATGATAATTTTAATTACCCTTGGGTAGCAACAGAGCACGCTGTGGTCTATGGCTGAAGAGCATTCTGGGAGCTTGTGGCTTCCCAATCCAAACCTAGGTCTAACTTTCATGGTTTGAGTTCAGGAAATGTAGGATTCTTTCTCAGTTCTTACATCGTCCCTAATTAGGAATCCTTAATTCCCTCTTACAAATCAGTACGATCATAAGGCTAGAGTCACTCTCCAGGGCAGAAATCCTTACTCTATTTTTGGCCATAGGAGAAGGGTACTTCCTCTGTGTCTCAACTTTTCATCTTTACAATGTAAAACACAGGACCTACCTCAGCGGGTGATAAGAGTTGCTATGTAATAGCCTGGCTCCCAGAATACAGTGTCTTCAATGTAGACTTCTTAGTGTTACCGGGTATAAATCAAAACCCAGTGGACCTAGCCCTCCAATAAACTGAATTAACATAATCTAGTTGCAGATAAACTAAACCCCAGAGAGGCTCAGACAATGGGTGGAACGGGGCAAAAAGATTTGCGATCTACCTGATAAGCAAGTGGACCCCTGCAGGTCGCCCCATCTGCCATCACCAAGGGTTGCAAATCCCTCACCTCCCCACATTGCCTCCCTGCACATGTGCTTGTCTCTGTCATCTCCATGCTGCCTCAGGGGGTGAAGTGATCTGAGACAGGGCAGGTCTCCCACTTCCTCAGCTGGCATCTCTTAACAACAAACCTCATTTTCTTTCAACAATATCCCTCCTCTCCAGTATCGGCATTTTCAGGGCCACAGGCAGCAGACCTGGGTCTGGTAACAATAGTGGTTACTCTCATTCTATATTAATTTTCAGATCAACCATTTTCCTATGCTTTTAAGGCCATTGCCTTAACGATAGCAATCAAATGTCCTACTTAAAGTAGAAACGTGCTGAATGTGAGTTTCTCTCTCAGAACAACTATTTTTCAACATTGAATCTGTCACTCTTCTTCTGTCCTTGTGTGTTTTCTCCGTTTCTTTTCGTTAATTCCGTGTTGTGAGTCAGTGGAAAGATGACGTTCCTTAGATTTTCACCTCCCACAAATATCTGGCTTTGGTTCATCCTCTTTTGGCCCCTATCCTCAGGTCAGCTTTAACCTCAGCCTCACACACGGCTGCACCCCATGCTCCACTCATGATAATGCCGAGAGACACTGAGCAGATGCCACACCCCACAGATGAGTGGAGGCACCTCACATCTGCACCTGCTTTGCTCCTTGACATCCTTGAAATCTGATCCCAAGGCCCAAATTCAGGAATTTAACCCCACCCCACTCTCCCCCACCGCCATCCACCCCCCATCCCTGGCAAATGTACCATGCATAATCTAACACAAAAATCATTTGTTTATTCTGAGTGACCCATTTTCACCCCCTGAAAAAAATCTCTGGGCCTTGCAATAACTTTGTAGGACACTCCCAACTCCAAGATCTTTAGGTATTTACCTGGGTTTCTGCAAAGTGGGGAAGAACTCCCAGTCTTCTGATAGATCGCCTTTCCTTTCTACATTTCCAAACTGTTTCTGGTAAAATATTCAGGGGAACAGACTGGACTGCTAATTAGAGTACTGTCTGAAACCACTGTGAACCACATTTCCACTGGAGCAATAAGCAAAGACTCTTCATTAAAATCACTGTTCTCGGTAAGGGAAAGCTGCTTCAAGAGCAATAGATCTAATTCACAGGAGTGATCGTGCAAACCCAGGTACAGTATTCATTATTAACTTAAAAAGTATGCCAAATCAATTAAAAACCATTTTAAAGGGAAGGAATAAAATTTAGTTCTACCTAACTGCAGCGCGGCTCTAATTTATCTTCCAGCCACTTTCAAGGGATTTTACTTGGTTCTTACTCTAACATTCATTGGAAAGAGTAATTCTCATGAAATTACAATGGCATCTCTTGCATCGTTTAATGCAAATGTTCCCATTCTTTGGAGATGGAGAGCAGCTTCTCCAATAAAGACTCCCTTCAAGGTGCAAAGTGGAAGAGTGAGGGGTCTGCCTGAGGAGAATAAAACATCGTTATTTCAGAAGCTGCTCACATTTAAAATCCTGCCTGCCTCCATATGACAAATTGTATTCCAAATATAGGTTATTCACAACATGTTTGTTATAAGGCGAGGCATATGAATTCCTGCCATGTCTTTCTTTACAAACATGTCAAGACTTGTGAACCCTTAATGAAATGCAGCATTTTAGAGGCGAGAGGAAGCTACAGAGATGTCAGCAAGAGTCTCCATTCCTGGGACTGGAACGTTCTTATACTAGTGATGTTTCTCAATATACTGTGTCCTCTCAGAACCCAATGGACCTCAAAGGTCATAGAGAGGATCACTTCCATCTACAGATGAGAAGATTCAGGCCTGGGAGAGAACTGAGAATCTTCTGGAAGGACAAGACAGGCGAGGGGCCGAGACAACCAGGCCCAGGTTTGGCCTGGTCAACCCCAAAGTTGCCTCCCATTTGGGCTGAATGGTTGACAAGACTCTGAAACAAGCTGCTTGGGACACTTGCCAGCCCCATGGAGTATCAGTCCCATAGAGCATCAACCTCCTGGTAACCAGACAGAAGCTCCATGGAATACAGACACGAGCTAATCCCAGGAGGGTGTTTACAGTCTCCCTACAGAAGGTAGTTGGATTGATTTTACATTTGGCATTTTTTTAACCCAGGCCCAGAAATACAGTTCTTCTCATTTGTTCATTTTGTCCCTTTTAGGAAAAGGACCATTGCTGACTAGTAACCACAGTTTCTCCACTCTCCTCAGTCCCTTCCCAGTGTGGGGCTTTCTCAGAGGACTGGAATAGCACAGCCGCCAAGCCAAGTTTCTGGTTTCCAAGCAGGGGTCAGCCACTCTGTTCTGTAAAGGGACAGATAGTGATATTTCAGCCTGGGCAGGCCATTTGGTCTGTCTGAACTCCTCGGCGGTGCTGTTGCTTGTGAAAGAAGCCATGGGTGATAAGTAAACAAATGAATATGGCTATATTCTGATAAAGCTTTATATTGAAATTCAATTTCATACAGCTTTCATGTGTCATGAAGCATTATTCTTCTTTTGATTTTGAGTCAACCATTTAAAAATACAAAAACAATTCTTAGCTCAAGAGCTATACCAAAACAGGCAGCGGGCTGGATTTTTCTTCCCTGACTTATTTAAAGTTACATGCACCCTGGTGGTTCAGGTGGTAAGTCAGCAGCTGGGGCGTGAACCACGTAAAGACCAAGGAGCAGGGTTCACAACTGGTAAAGCAGGGAGGGAGGATAAGCATAAATAAATCAAGCACTTTCTCCTCTCCTTCTTCCTTCCCTCCCTCCTCTTCCTTCCTTTCTTCCTCCTTGCCTCGCTCACTCCCTCCGTTCCTTCCTCCTTTTCCTCCCCCTCCTCCCCTTCCTTTCTTCCTTCCCTCCCTCCCTAAAATCGCTTCTTTCTCCTTTCCCTTCCTCTCTTTAAGTTTTGTTTAAGAAAAAAGTCATGAAAGTATCCACTACAAAGAAAAATTCCTTTCACTGCCAGTTCCTGTCTTTATAATTTGCTATCAGCACTCACCTGGCTAATCCACACTTTTGATTAAATGTGCATGGCTTCCCATTGGTGAGCGGTAAGTATGACGTTCAATCAGGGGCTGCTTGCTAGGGCCTTCAATCATTACATGATATTCCCGGTATCTCTCTGGATGTGAAATATCGTTCAAAGGACTAACCTGGTCACCAAGAAGCAATTATGAGATTCCGTCACTGTCATACCAATCAAGATAAAGAAAAATATTCATTCACGGAACCACTGATATGTGTTCCACTAATGGCTTTTTCAGCCTTTGAATGTAAATACTGCTTTAATTCTGGAAAGAAAGGATTTGGCTTCATATCCAGCCACTATCAGCACCAAAAAAATCAGTCCTTAAAATCATGATCCATCCTTTGTCTGTACAATAGAGTAAGTAGGAGCATTCCATTTAAACACCTTTATACACAACACAACTCTACTGGCATCAGCATATTACAAAAACCAATTTTCTTACATCAACTTCTATCTACTTCTAATTCTGTAGCATAGCTCTGGGGAGTTGCTACAAGGTCTGTGTAAACTGAAAATCTAAATAACATTATGACGCCTATTACAGAACTAATTTATAAACTAATGCCCCAGTTGAATTTAATATCCTATTTATTTATTCAAGCAAAATATCTGGAAAAAATATGTCACATCATAATGTAGTTGTTATGAAAATGGAAAAATAAAACAGAATTTTAGAGAAGGCTTGATAATTGCTAGGGGCAGGTACGAGCAAGAATTTCAGAGCCCCTCACGCAAAAGAGAGACAGAAGCCCTCTAATAAATAGAATTTTTGCTTTATAATGCAATTATTGTCAAATTTAGTATTTTACATCAAATTTACAACTTTAAAATGTGATTCCTATTAACATTATCTGCTCAGCGCTACTGCAGCATAAAACTGTTGGCCAACAGATGCCACCTCATCGGCTGTCTTTAACAACTCCATCCCCATCTTGGATGGAAGAGCCGAGTTTACAGCAGTGTTTATAAGCACTGCACTGCCAATACAAATGCAAAAGCAATGTGCATATATATAAAATACACACAGGCTGATGGAAAGAACTATGGAGATGCCTCTCAGAATACTAAGGTTTTATCCTGGTTTCCTTATCTTAAGATAAAAGATGGGAAGGACAAGGAAGGAAAGGGGAGGGGGGAAAACAGATGGATGGAGGAAGGGGAAAAAGGGAGGGACGAATGGATGGATGGATGATGGATGGATGGAGGAAGGGAGGAAGGAAAGGAGTGAGGGATAGATGAATGAATGGAAGGAGGAAGGGAGGATAGCTGGAAGGAAGGAAGGAAGGAAGGAAGGAAGGAAGGAAGGAAGGAAGGAAGGAAGGAAGGAGGCAATGAGGGAAGAAGGGAGGGAGAGAGGAAGGGAGAGAAGACGGAAGGAAGGAGGGAAGGGTAGGGAAAAGAGCAAAGATATGACATTGGAATAAGAAGAGCTATAGAAAGCATAAAAATTAAAATACTATAAGGTGGTAATTACATCCTGCCACTAGATGTGTTAACCATACAGGAAGCAGGGGATATTTGATGACAGTTTAGTGAGACTCAACAGAACATTTTCAGGAGAGATCCCAAGAGTCAGAGAAAGGGCAGCAGAGCCAGAATTCCTCCAGCAAATGAGGGAAATGCCTACTGCTTGCTTTTTCTTAAAACAGAAGCCATGTTTATAGCTTAGGGGGCAGCCCAGAGTCTGGAAGGCTTACAGACCTGATGCACCCAGGTGCACACACACACTCACACATGTGCGCCCACGCTCATACACGCAGTCCACACTCACCTAGGGAATCCTATCGCTCACCTAAAAGCAGAAGCAGCAGCTGTCTGCACTGCAGAGTCTCAAGCACTGAGTCCTTGAGTCCTACTCCAAAGCTGTATGTCTGGACTGAGTCCTCTTCCAGACTTCTTGTATTTTTACTAAGTTCCCTAGAGGGCTCTGAGGGACTCCTAGTTTAAGAACCCGCGACCTCTGCGATCTTTATTTGAAAGGCACCAGGGAGGAGCCCTTTGCCCCAGAAATTATTATAACACCTCTCTTTCAATACCCTGGAATCTCATAATTAGCAATTCATTCTTTTGCCTTTTAAAGGTTTTCTGGTCTCCAAAGGGTACTGAAATTAAACTCAAATATACCTAGAAGAAGAAATAGCTTAAGTCCTCTTACCACCTGATAGCTTGTTAGCTACTAAAACCCTGCAGGAATTTAAACAAGGCTTCCTCGTATTTAAATGACCCATAAAAGGAAGAGACCAAAGACACAGCATTGACTCCATCCATCACACACACAGACACATGGGCCATGGGATCAAATAAGCCTGTGAGCAAAATGTCTGGGTGCGAGGGGTCCGGCACCCCAGTTTCACCCAGTTCAGCTGAGTATCGTCTGACATCAAAAGAAATTCACATTCCAGTCTCTTCCATGTTCCAGGATGTGCTAAGCCCCAACGGGCATGCTTTCTTGGGTATCCGTTTTCAAACGGGCACATGGAGACTTTGGCGTGAGAGTTACGTTCTCTCCTGGCAGATGGGCTCCCTCGCCTGGTTTGCCGGCTCCAAATATAGAGCTGGACCCCCCGAATTTCCTGAGCATCCCTCCTCGGGTAACTTCTGTCTCCCTTCCCCAGCCCTCCACGGGTGTCAGCTCAGGATGCTTCAGAAACCAGCAGGGCCACCTCTTTCTGAACCGTGTCACCTGCTCTCTGTGAACGGTATACATACGCGACAGAGCCCTAACTCTGCGTGCTATTGATTATTGCCTATAAATCTAGCTACTCATAAAACAGGCTCCATGAAATACAATCCAGAGGCATAAATCTCTCTGAGAGAGATGAAATCTGATGGGAAATAAAATTCCCTCATTGCATTTAGTCTCTTGTTTAAAAGCCTGGCTTTCCAATCAGCTCTGAAAATGAGCCTGAGATGGCAAGGGGTGGACATACTGCCATGGTTGGTGGTCAGAAGGACAGGAGGAACAATACAGCCAGGCCACTGACCAGCCATGTGTCTCCGGCAAGTCACCTAGGATCTCTGAGCCTCAGTTTTAACATCTCTAAAATAAGTGTAATAAACTCTTCCGCGCATCACTGTGACATTAAATTCAATAGACTATGATGTACCCGGCAGTCAAGAAGGTAGTGATTACACGCAGCAGTCTCTACCTGTAAAACTATTTTTAATCAATAAAAGGAAAAGAATTAGCAACACCTCCCCCAAAAGAGAGAATCCATGCTTTCTTCCCAAAAGTGCAAGCGATGGAGAGATGGCCAAAAGTTTTCTTTTTTTCATTCAACTAGCTTTTATTGTGCAACAATTATGTGCCAGGTGCTGCCTTAGGTCCTGGGAATTGTTCGGGCATGAGCTCTCGTTTTAAAAGGCAGGGAGACACACAAGGAAAAACAGATGGGGAACAAGTAACACTGAGTGTTATAAAAACCCCAGTGCTCAAACACAGGCTGTCTTTGGAGTCTTTCTGATTCTTGAGGGAGTGAGTCTGTCCCCACTCTAGACTCTCAGTGGCTGCCAGCTCTGCTCCTCTCCAGCAGGCTCTTAGCCTGAGCCAGGGGCAGTCTCTGGATTTCCACAGGGTGCTGCCATTTTGACTTAGACAGACAAGCCCCTACCATGTGGCTTTGGGAGAGAAGGGATAACAATCAGGTTCAGTCCCCTCCTGCACCAGGTGGGTGTCTGCACAGAGTAAGCACACGGCCCCTTGGCATCGGAGCCAATGCTCGCAGAATAGAAATCCTCACCAGCCTCCTCCCCATGGTCACTCCTCGTGACCAGAAAACCAGGCCCTGAGTTTAAGCAGCTGAGTCCCAGATAATCTTTTCCCACAGCAAAAAAGAAAAAGACAGACGAATAAGAATAGTTTGTTTCTAGAACAAGAGAAAAGCTTACAAGGCTGAGAAAACTGTTGGCATTCACATTCTCACCTCAACCAGCCAGCAGAACTTGTCGCTGCTTTGGCGCATCTGATCTTTGCAACCTTCCAACTCCAGGCTCCTGTGAGCGGACCCACTGGGGAAACCACAGTCCCTTCTCTGCCATGCACTTGTCCAGTATCATGCGCGATGGCCTGAGGGAACCAATAGTCAGCTGCATGTGCTTTTTTTCCCCTCTAAATAGATGGTACAGATGTATAAGAAATCTGGAAGTGACCCAATGTTGGGCAAAGCCCGAAGCAACATTTAGTGTTTCCACAGGATCTTAAGAAAGAATGAATATGAGTCTATCGATTGGCCCCTAAATTCTCCACTCTCGGGTCCCATGAAGAGATGACTGGATTCAAAGAGGATGTGGTTGTGTTTAAAACCATGGACAGAGAAGTCACAGGAGGGGATGGAGGAAGAAAGACCCTTCTATCTTGGTCCTGTAGAGTTAGGCCAAGCCTTTGTTATTGTTGTGTCTAGCTCTTTAAACCAGAAAAAAAAAAAAAAAAAAGGAAATCAAACAAAGAATTCACCGGCCAGAACCTAGCAGACTTTTCTGCTGTGACTCACACATGGTCTCTTCATCCCCCACTCCGGCCACAGATGGTGGCAAGCCCCCCACCACACACATACAAGCCCCCTCAGGCACTGAAACTCCCTCAGCAAGGCCGGCCGGCTGGTCCCCACATCAGTTTCCATGGAGCAATTTCTGCTGCCCCCTCCTCCTCTCTGCTCCCCATCAGAATGGCACAGTGTTAGAAATGTGCTCAGGATGTGTGATTTGGGACAGATAGTTGCTGGAGTTCCCATATGCTTAAGGTACATAACTGGGCCACTGAGAAAAAGGGATTTAAGCATTCTAGAAAACAGCAGGAGAGCAAATTGCCCTTTCCCTCTGAGAGCTATTATTAGAGAGGCCCAGCCCAATTCAACCAGAAAGCCAATATCGAGCCCATCCACTCTTCCCCCATGACAGTGCCCCATGCCTCCGCCCCCTTTCAAATAGGACTGCCCTGACGCATCTCAGCCAGACGTGCAGCTCATCGCTAATGGTGACCACCGGCTGCCAGAGATCAGGGGAAGCATCCCGCCTCATAGAGCAACGTGATGGTCCAAAGTTTAATTTCACATAATACTGAGAAACTCACAGAACGCGGCATTCCATTTGATTTGTACTCGCGGAATTTGGCAAACTGCTAGCTCTACTCTCTGTGTACCTGCTGAAGTCACAGCTGCTGCCTAAACTTTGTAAATAAATGCTAAACAAATGCCAAATAAAGAAACCAGCTTCCCAGGAAGCAGAAAGGGCAGGAGATCACAGTTTTTGTTCTCGGAAGGGTGCTGTGACCTGTTTCAGAGCTGCATCCTGGCAACTTAGGTGTCTCTGTTCTCTTGTGCTTTGGATGCTCTTTTTACATCCTGGTGGGGAGTGGAGGAGGAGAGAAGGGAGGAGGAGGGAGGAGACAGGGAGGGAAAAAGAAGGAAGGAAGGGGGAGGGAAGGAGGAAGGAAGGAAGGAAGGAAGGAGAAATGCTGGAGAGAGGGACAGAGAAAAGCAGGGAGGAGGGATGGGGAAAGCCTTTCTTATTTGTCCCCCAAATAATGAGCAGACAGTGTTATCTGGGAAGACAACACAGCCTTGTTATTTCTTACAGCTCACATTTCTGAGGAAATAAGAGACTTGGGAGTCAATTTTTTCAGTGTACTTAATCTCCAGTTGTGCAATGAACATTAATGAGAAAGCAAGTTTCATTTCACGTGGTCCTCAACTTTTCAAGCCTGTATCCTCTGCACAGAAGAAGACAGCCATCCGTGGGTGGGCCTTTGTTTTGCTTCTGGTCCTTTGGTCTCGTGGGACATGTTTCTCAACTCCTTGCTGAAGGAGGACCGAGCCCATCACTCACCTGCTCTGGCGTGCTGCAGCCCGAGTTCTCTTGGGTACAGGTAAAGCACAACAGAATCCGTCAACCAAAGATGGAGACGGGCAACATTTCTCATCCGGGGTAAAAATATACGTTACAAGTGGGCTGTCAGGCAGCCACCTCCATTTCCCTGACTATCTCAAAGGATCCATCCATCCCAAATGCAAGATGAGGAATGAGAGATATGACATACAAACCAGACGTGACTGATAGCTCGTCTCTGCCTTTCAGAGTCTGGCTTAGCTCTCACCTTTTGGATACGTAAATGACAGGCTCTCTGCAGTGACACGATGAATCCCATCTTCGCCCAAAAACCAGAGGTTCTGTGAAGGGCAGAGATCTTGCCTCTGTTGTGTTTTCCTTCTGGTTTGCCATTGTCCCACCCTCATTCCAATGACCTCAACTCACATAGTCCTGATCAGGTGCCAGATACTCTTCTAAGGGTGGTCCATATAGAATCTCGTCAAATCCTCACAGCAGGAAGATGACTCGGAAGGAGATACTCTAGGATCTCCTGTTTTTTTTAATAGACACAAAAAACTGAGGCTCCAAGAACCTCAATAACTTGCTGAATAAGTAAGTGGTAAAACCAAAATTCAAACGGAGATATTCTGCCTTTAGCCTTTATACTGTCCTCCGTCAGATGTTTATTATATGAAAAAGTATTACTGAATGAAGGCCCTCATAGAAGCATTACAGCAATCTTAAAGGATACATACAAATACCCTTTTCTACCAGTAAGGAAACTGACATTCAGCATGGCTTCCCCAAGGTTAGTGGTGAAGGAGGGGGACTCCACTCAGGACTTTCTTACATGGACGCCCATGGTCTTGGCATAACTGACATGTTTTAAAACACAGGAGAAGCAGCTTCCTGCTCAGTGTCTCCGCTTCCTCCAACTTATCAATAACAGCATCTAATCTCACACACAAAGAAACTTGTTTCCAACAAATACATCTCTTAATTTTATTTTGTTTTTCTTAAAGGAGAGGCGCAGGCAGGAATGAAGACGAGCAGAGGCAGGTAGGCAGGAAGAGAGAGGAGGAAGAAGCGCTCTATTTTTATTTAATTGTTCATCTTGATTGCTCTTCTCTGCACAGGATGTGAACCCAGGTCCTTGGGATGTATGTGGACTGTGCCCAGGCCAAAGGTAGTTGACTAAACCACTACTCCCCCAGGGCACGCCAGATACATCTCTTTATAAGTCTTAGTGTTTTATTTGGGGGTTTTATTTATCTGTTCCCCCCACCCCCAAAGGCTGTAAAGCAAAAGAAAGGGTGATATTTTAAGTGCAAAGTAGATCAAGCAGTTCTCTGATTTCAAGCCAGCCTGTCCATCACTGTGTGGAACTTGTCTGGTGGTTGATTCCATAAAGAATTGCCCCCGTATCGGGCTCTGGACATCTCTCCATCTCAGAAACCCTTGATGCCAATGACACAGACCCCAGGGCTGCTGATGACACTGTCATCTAATTCAAGGGCCTAGTCTCTCTCTTCAGGAGCCAGCTTCTGTAAGACGGCAAGGTCCTCCTCAGCTGGGGAAAACGCCTCCCTTCTGCCAGCACTTGCTCTAGCCGCCTGCTCCTAAATGACTGTTCTTCCATCTGATTATTTTTCTTCCATACACACCTGTCACCCAACTTTTCATTTTTTAAAAAGTTTTAAAAATTTATTACTCCTGAAGCGAGAGCCTGAGAATGAGCGGGCGATTAGCGGAATCACTTGACTGACCTTCAGGAGACCCCACCGGCGGGTGATTGATGAGGTGGCTACAGGTTTAAGCAGAAGGTCAGCTCCAATAAAACGGCTGTTACTTCCCATGGTCCTTACAAACCAACACGTCATCAGCCTTCGCTTCTCCTTTGCAAAAATCTTAAGGCCAAGACAGATGGCTGACTCTCCCAGAAGGCACTCTCAAGTGACACTGAGGTAGTGACACAGACATGATGTTAGTCTTCGATCCAAAGTGGCAGTGATGGGACATTAGACACGATTGCTCTCAGCTGCTGAGGTGCAGCTACCCTTCTACCCTTTCCAAGTCAGCTTCCCGCTGGGTTCTGGCAGTAGGTAGCAGGATGCAATGGCTGCACCGCTAACGGGTCTTGGAAACCATCATTGCTTCCCCTTTCTCATGCTTAAAGTGGGGGCCATCAAGCCTGCCCTAGTCCCTTCATAGGCAGACATACCTCGGAGATACTGCAGGTTCGGTTCCAGCCCACTACAATACAGCGCTTGTCACCACACAGCGAGTCTCATGAATGGTCTGTTTCCCAGAGCCCAGGAGAGCTGTGTCCTCTGTACTTACACTAGACTCACAGAATATACTGTTTACACTTTACTTAATGGACTTGCCTGTGGTCTGTTAAGTGTGAGATAACATTATGTCTAAAGAAGTGTACATATCTTAATTTAAAAATATTTTATGACTGAAAAATGCTAACCATCATCTCAGCCTTCAGCAGGTCATTATCTTTTTCCTGGTGGAGGATCTTGTAAAAACAACACATTTTCTGGGGAGTGCGATATAACAAGGCATGCCTGTATTTAAAATATGAAAGGCCTTCTCACTGGTAGCATTTAAACTTGAAAGAAAGGAAAAAAAGACTGGAAAAGACTTCATGAGCATTTCTTCTAGCAACTTCTAAGGGTCAATAGTAGACAACTCTTTAAAGTGATCAGCGCATTGAACACACTTCAGATTTCCACTGGAAAGTAAACCAAGGAATAGAAAATAACAACAAAGATGTCATTGCATACTGTCCATCATCTCACTGCCTCCTTAAAAAATGTCCTTTGCCATCAGGACAATGTAGTGATTGAGAGCAAAGACTCAGAACCCATAAAAGGTCGAAATGTAGTTCTTCCATGGACGAGCTATGTGACCTTGGTCAAGTTTTAACCTTACCCGCCCTCAGCTCTGTATACACCGAATGGGGATAATGATCATCAGCTCCTAAGAAGGCTGTAATGGTCACACTCTGATGGCCGAGAGATTTAAACCGGGCACGGTTCACATCCATCCTGAGGTCCCCGGTTCAAGATTCGGGCCAGGGGAATAACCAATGATGAACAACTGAATAAAATAAATCAAGTGCTTCTTCCTCCTCTCTCTTCCTGCCTGTCTGCTTACTCATCTTCATTCCTGCCTGTACCTTTCCTTTAAAAAATAAAATAAAATAAAAAGCTGGCTGTAAATACCAAACAGTTAATGCATATGAAGTGCTAAAATAGACCTAGGCATGTGATGCACACTCAGGGAGGCATT
The DNA here is from genome assembly GCA_004363575.1 of Solenodon paradoxus. Lineage (NCBI taxonomy): Eukaryota > Metazoa > Chordata > Mammalia > Eulipotyphla > Solenodontidae > Solenodon > Solenodon paradoxus. The sequence continues at coordinate 17,866 of RJWH01004701.1, forward strand.
GCACATCATTACTATCATTACTCCAGCTCCTAGATGAGGAATCTGAGACTTAGGGAAGTTAATTCAATGATGTACTCAAGATTCTGACCATTGAGTTTTAAACTGGGCAGTCTAGCTCCAAAAACCCAATTCTTAACTACTTTATTCGGTTTTTTTGGGGTGTCAGTTTGTAATTGTGAGTTGTGAGTCAGTGGTCTTCCTTACTTTGTAAAATCAATAGAAGCCAGACATTTTGAAGGAGAAAAGACTCCACAAGGAGCTCACAGCTGTGACAAGACTGGACGGAGGTGTCTCCTGGCATCTCCAGAGGACCAGCAGGGATGGGTTTCTCTGAAGTACCACATTCAGGAGACACTTGTGACTCTTTTCAAAGAATGGATAAACCTTCCTACTCTGTTCCTGCCTTGATGTTGGATAGAACAGCTTTCTCCAATTAGAAAGGAAAAAAGAAAGTAGCAAACCGTCCACTGAGGTCGGGAGGGGAATAATTGGGCTGTGTGCCACCTCTCATTCTAATGCATTTGGAAAGTCAGTCTTGGGAAGAGGAGGAAAAAGTGGTTGCCAAAATAGGGTGATTTTCAAGTTGCTCCTTCCCACCCCAAGTGTTTACCCTCTATTCATGATTTGAGCTTTTGAATTTAGTCTATTCACCCAATCCTCCTCTCTGAAAACACACAGATGTATGAAATAGGTAAGAAATTAGATTTCTGTCCCTAGTGGTGTCTGTGTCTCTGGGATCCCTTTTCCACCAGCAAGACACATCTGCACATGCGTATCCTTAGGGAAGAACAAGGAATGAAAAAGCGATAGGAGTCTCTGAAAATGAGTCGAGGGGAAGAAAACAAAATCCAAACTTTAAGATTACACCAAAGAGAATCACTCAAGTTACCTCTGCATGAAAGAGACAGAAAGATGGTGCAGTCCTGTGTTGGGTCCTTTAGTGAACTACAGCCTCTGGCACTGAGCCTCAGACAAGCGAGGAGACTTGTCCAGGATCACACAGCTCATCGGGGCGGAGTTGAGATTTGAACACTTTTATCTCCAAACCCCATGATCTCACCCCACCCCCTCTGCCTCCATATATTCAGACTACCTGCCCTTGCCAGTTAGATAACCATGGGGCTCTCTCTCTAAACCAGAATTCATGCTCAGTCACCCCCTTTGCAGGACCTGACATTTACAAACTATTCTTCCCCCACCTATTCTTCATGTCCTGGGACTTTCAATGCAGTCATGAGGATAAAATATGCAATTTCATTTCTCTCAATAAATTCTCCTTCTAGAAAGCTGGGTCACACTCATAAGTACCAGGGGTTGCATCAACACTAAGGAAAAAGCAAAGCTGTTAAGTCACAGCCCATCCCTCTTCAACAACTGTACCCAAATTTTCAGAGGAAACAATGCTTCCTAGTATGGTAGCAGTCCCCTGAGATTCAACCAGCAGCCAAGATCCAAACACCTGCACCAACCCATGCCTTCTCTCCCTCCTTTCCAATTCCCTGCATGCAAGCTTAATCTCAGTGGGACAATATCTGCCACAGAAAGGGAAGAGGTGGATGCAACACCTAATTGCCCAAGCAGTCATTGCCCAAAGAGCTATTGCCCCACAGCAAAGTTGCCTAAAGCTGCAGGCAAGATAGGGAATTAATTATCTCTTCTTTGGCTGTGTTCTTCTGTCATTCTGATGGAGAGAACCTCCCAATCACAGAGGCTGAAAATGCCTACTACAGTGATGCCTAGATTTTGGAAAATTTGTGTTAAATCACTTTACTTTTACACGAGACCTCCATCAGTGTCTGTTTTTTTTCACTAACCAAAGGAAATCCAAAGAGGATTTTTACTTTTAGGACAAAAGGTGAAAAGCGAAAATAGCCTCTTTACGTTGTGTCATTTTGGTTTCTTGGGAACATTCTGCTTTCAGATAAGAAAAGGAAACCTGTGTTCACAACTAAGATATCAGTATATCTCTTAATAATGACCACACAGATCTTAGGGGAACGTCCTTAGGTAGCGCCTGAGAAAATGTTTCATCCCTAACAAAAAGAGAAGCCCAACTCTCCTTCCTGCTTTGGGATTTAAGTATATGATACGCAGAGCAGCTATTTTATGATCCTAAAGAGAAGGCCCAAGGACCAACTAATGCAGAAGATGACTGAATGAAGACCAGAAAGAACCTTGGCCTGAATATCATCACTGAATATCGAATCCAACTCCAGCACGAGTTTGCCTCCAGACTTCTTGTGTATTAGTTATCTATTGCTGTGTAATAAATTACCCTAAAATATGGCAGCTTTAAAATAGCAAAGGTCATCGCACAACTTTGGTGGGTCAGTATTCTGAGAGAGGCATTGGTGAGTGTCTCTGCCTGGGGTCAACCACAAAGGTATAGTCAAGGTGCTGGTGCAGGCTGAAGTCATATCAAGGCTCAACTGGGGGAGGGTCTGCTTCCAGACTCACTCATGTGGTCTTAGTCAGGTCTCAGAAGACCCACTACCAAGCTCACTCACACAGGTCACGCCACAGGGCTCCATCACATCAGAGCACTGACGCCTCCCAGAAGAAGCAATATAATAGAGAGTAAGGGGAAGCACCCAACATGGAAGCCACAACCTTTTTATAAGTTATATTAGAAGTTCTTAAGTCCCCTGCATCCATGGTCTCTGCCCACAAGAAGCCAGTATTATCACCACCACTTGCAATTTGTAAGCAAAAAACTAAAAAGTCAACAAACATTATCAAAATTCCTCCAGGGAACAGTCATCCTGAGATGAAAACCACATTAATAATAAGTCACGAAATAAAGAATTTTGTGGATTATGCAAAGGCAAGAAGCAGGGATCATGGGGCAGCATCTTAGAGTCTGCAAATCATATCTGACCTTATAAGATAATCAACTTCTTTCTTAAATTTTATTTTGTTTGAGGAACACCATGACATGATAGGTGTAAGATATGAATTATCATAAATCAATATCCACATATAATACATTAAGTTCCCCACCAATTGTCCAATTCTATCCTTCACCATATAATTGACACCTTTCACCCAAATTGTCCATTCCTCTTCCTCTTCCTTCCCTTCTGCGAACTCCCAGATAGTCAACTTCCTTAGTGTTTAAGCCACTTAAAGCGGACTCATGGTTATTTGAAGCCAAGAACTCCCTGACTGATACAAAGGGACTAGCTACTTATTTTATCTATTAACAGTGTTATTTTTCCCATCTTTCAAGAGTTCTAAGTGATAAAGCAAAACTACTTGCTTGCTACCGAAGTGACTCAGCACTAGTGTCCTAGAAAGGAACTAATATCTCCCATTTCAGACCAATAAAAATGATCAATACCACACAACCACACACACACATGCACACATGCATTTCTAAACAAAAGACAGCAACTGCCCTCATCTTGCACATTTTCACTAGATGAAGAAGACACAAAAGTCAGAATGTAAAGGATAATCATTATAAAAAGCTACTACTTCAAGAAAGGAGTCGCCGTATTATACCAATTGATATAAAAACAATTGAATTCTTTAAGCATTTAGTAAATATCAGCTGCTCACTGCTCTTGACCCACTGGGAATAGAATAGACTAGAAGTGGTATCCACCACTCAGGGCACCTAAGAACTGACTGTATGGCAAAGGAGAATGAATACCAGCGGATCCTAAAGTACCCTCTGGAACACCTGTGCCTGACATCACCTACTTCCTTTTTAGGGGGCCACCAAGTTAAATACTCTTTACGGACCCAGAAACCCTTGAATTCTTACTCAACCCATTACAGTTCTCTGGGCAACCTTACTGGTGTATCCTAAACCTAAACCCTGTGAGCCAGTCCAATTTACCAGCAGTGCTGGATTTCATTCTTCAGATCCTTCAAGAGCTAAACATTCTGTGTAGTCTCTCAGGGGCAAAAAGCTCCTTTATACCTTATGATGACCTTGGCTGAGTTTCTCAAGCCCCCTGGCTCTGAACACCTGGTCCTAGGGAAAGACCATATGGTGATTTTTGTTCAAAAACTAAGGTCTTTTTATTGGCCTACCCTATCCCTCTACAGAGCTCCCTCAGGAGATTAAAAAGTCAGTAACAGGCATCTGAAACCAATTAACAGCTAAGGGGCAGTAGTCCCAAGAATAACTATGGAGTTCAAGATGAAAGGCCCAAAATGAAAGCTATTTCCAACACAAATATCTCTTAGAATGGTAGAAATAAACCTTGGGGGGAAATAACATTATTGTAAGATGTGTTTCATGACACTGTAATGATTAATGGCATTTCACACTAATAAACTTGACAGGAAGAGGATGTGAAAGACTAACAAAAGTGCAAATACAAATTTCCTTTTAATATCACCAGCACTTTTCTACAAGAACAAGGCATGCGCCAACAGGATAAGAAGAACAGCTATTTTAAAAATCCTAAATAAATAAATAAATGGTGGTAGACATCGACAATACAACTGAGCTTGATGAATTCCCAGTGAGACTACTGAACATATTCCTCCCTCTTTTCAGTCCTGAATCCCTTCTGCTGGACAAGATTTGTATTTGATAATGTGTAATCTTGCTGTTTGAAGAAAAAGTTTTCAAACAAGAGTCCCACCATCCATGACATTGCTGCATTTCAGCAAGCACATGCCTCCTATCTCCTTTCGCAGCCTCCCTCCACTCTGCCACACTGGGCCCTCCCACCCAAAACTGCCCAGCACCTCTGCTTTCAATCCCATCCCCTCCTCCAACCTTCTGACGATCAAGTTGGTCTCGCGTTTGCATTTCCTCTCACGAGCAGTTGTCTTCACGTGGAAAATGACTTCATGAAGTCATGTTTATTGACTGCCATTTTATTTCATGTCTGGCTCTATCTCCAGAGATGAGTGGTCTCTGTCCATTTCCTCAATAGACGTCCCTCCATCTGGGGTAGACTCTGATCTACCTGTAGAAGCTATCTCTTTCCAGACTGATCTTGAGGTCTTTCCTCATCCCTTATTCTGCTTAACTTCCCCGGGCACCCGACACTGATTGCTGTTACCAGTCACTTCTGATTTCTCTCTAACTTCTCTCACCCCTTTTTAACATTCTGCTTTGCTCTCCTTTCTCCTTCCTAGCTTCATTGGTCAATATCTTACAAAGCTCAGTCATAAGCCTTCTGCATTAGTCCCTCTTAGCCTCTATTTCCTCATCTATAGAATGGAGATTATAACAGTATTTATCTTATTGAGTTGTCTTGGAAAATAAACAGCAAACAATCCAAGTCAAGTGGTGAGGCTGGTGACATCCCCAACTCCCTGTGATTCATGGTTCTGATTTTCCTGAGTGCCCATCCCTGTCTCACACTGGGATACAAGTCGCAAGCGGGCAAGGACTGGGCTGTGTTCAATCCCATAGATCAGACCTGCATCTGGTAAGCACGGAATCACTACCCAGTGAACCAGCGAAGTAAAAGAACATTTCACGTGTGGCTCTGTGCTGATGATTCCAAATAAAGCCTTTATTTCTGACTCTATGTGATTTTGATATTGAGATCCATTATAGAATATTAGAATCAACAGTCTACCTCAATTTTAATTCAGTATTTCTTTTCTTATTGATACATCTTTGCAAAGGTCTCATTTCTATTCCTTTGAAACAATCATTACAATATTCTGTGGACAAAATCTTATTCACATTTTACTCTCTCGTCCCTCCTCCTCTCCTCTGCACGCCTACTGGCTCCTACACCCACTCCATCCTTCCTCTCCACTGTCCTTGCAGTCTCATCTTCATCCCACTTTTAAATGGTAACTGTGGCCTCCTAAGCAGTTTTCCAATCTCCAGTCTCTCCAAAGCACTCCACCCAATTTCAGGTGAACCTCTTGGAAATGAGTGCCCAGTATCACCCATTTGTTTAAGAAGCTGGTCTCCATTTTTTTTTAACAAGTCCTAACTCTTCAACTGATAAAAACTGCCTATTCAAAATTATCCCTCTCTCAATACCTCTTAATGGCATAAACCAACGAATTTCTTCTCACCATTTCCTCCACCATGATCTCGTAGGGACCAGAAGTGATAGGCACCCATTGTCCATGTGATGTCAATGTTCGCAAGTACCCCTTGAGCCTGAGTCAGGAAGGCACTCGTAGTGAACAGCTGCGACTGTCAGTCACTGGGTTCTTGCTTTCTGCCAGGCATGATGCCGAAATCCTGATGCATTTAATCCTCACAAAACCAGTAAGAGGTAGGGAGTTTTCTTCCCACAGACGAGAACCCCAAGGCCCCACAAGCAAAACAACTTGCCCGCAAACACGCAGCAGCTGAAGCAGAACTGGCTTCTACCCCACGTCTGGCTGATCCCTGAATCTGCTCACTTGACCAGACTCAATGTTTAAGCTGCTCAGGAGCCGGGTTTCTGGGGTGGAGACCAGCAAACAGGAAGAATAAATTAATTAATTAAAAGAGAAAAGGAACAGGAAGAAAGCACTAAGTCAGAGAGAAACATCTGGTATGAAATCAGTGAAGAGTGGAAGAGTTGGAGAGAATATTCATTGGAGAGTGTGAGAAATGAAGACATAAGTGAATTTGAGCAGAAAATGGTGAGAGCAGCTGGAAGAAGCTAGTTGGGAGTCCTGGGGTCGCAGAACAAAAATGGCTCTCCCTTTGGAAGCCGGGCAGCAGTGGGCACAGAAAACGGGTGTGAGGGGACTGTTCCGCAGAGAGGGAAAGAAGTCAGTGAAGGAGACAAAGAAAGAGAAGGCAGAGGATCAGCGGAAAGATCTCGCAGGGCTGAGAGCGCGAGCAGAACATCAGCCCTGAGATTTCTCTCAGGCTGGCCCCCTCAGGGGGTGGGGGGGTCTGAGGATGAGGCTCCTGTGATCACCCCTGCATGTATTTGAACCCCAGGAGGACACATCTAAATCTCCAGGCACAAAACAGTCACTCAACCAGTACCTCCAGCGCTGAAAGTGAGAACCATTTTAAGTAGCTTTGCATGGCCTGATTATGTCCATTCTGGTCACGCTGGAGAAATGTGGGGCTATGAACAGATAAGAGGTCAGGGTTTCTGTCCACTATTCTGTGGAAAATGTCAATTACAAAATAGGCAGGTAGCCAGGGCCTGATGCTCCCGCTCCCAGACATGCCCTTTCCCCAGAGAGGCCTCAGAAATGTCACCCCGTCATGCCTGCCTTGCTCTCCTACCGAGGCATGCCCACCTCCACCCCCGGGGGCCTGTGTCCTCTCCTTGCTAGCTCTTCAAAACCCAACCTTTCTTCTAGGCCTAACTCACAGATTATCGTTCTCCTCAGCGGTGTTTTCTAGAATAATCTTATTTCCCCCAGCACCTTCCCCTTGTGTGAATTCTGGTATTAAGCATGACCTTAAATTGTTTTCTCGTTGATATAGGTACAAATGCCTTTCTTTTCTGAACTGAAAATCAGTTCTTTGGGTGTAAAAAAATTTTTTCTATTTTTTTCCTACTGCACTGGCTTCAAGAAGGCTGGGCCAAAGCTGAGATTCTATTAATGGTGTGAATAAGAAGACTGATAAATACATAAACGTATGTTTTTAGAATACAATATGGCAGATAGACATCCTATATAAAGGTTAGCTATTATTACTATTTTACTAGCTACAGTGGCTTCCCTCGTATATAGTTGATGCTCAGAAAATATGACGAATAATGCTTCAATGTCCATTAACACATAAGGAGTGTCTCTAAAATGAATATTATAGTTTCTCCACGGGAAGCTTAATCTTTATGAGCTTTCATTTCTGAAGTCTCTCTTTGGGAGTAAATATTGCATATCTATTGCTACAAATTCTCTCTTTTCTAATGTAAATAGGAAGCAATTCAAAAGCAGAGTTAAGTCACAAATTAAATAAGTGTGCGTGAGCATAAACCAGGCAAGGTGCCACCCAGAGAGTTGAGTGAGGTCCATTGGACAAGCTTCTTGTGTGTAAAGAGACACTGACCTTTGGGTGGCCCCAGACAGTATTAGGCTTAGTGAAATAAATTGGACAGAGAAAGATGAACAACCGAAGACCAGGTACATAAAAGAAACAAAACAAATGAAAGACCTAACTAAAACAAAACTAAACTTTTAGACTAAGACCAAATTGGTGGTTATCAGAAGGGAAAGGGAAGCATGGTGGAGCAAATCAGGTAAAAGGGGTCTATGTATGGTGAAAGATAAAGTTAGACTTTTAGTAATAAACATAAGGTTATTATAATGCTGAAATCTATGCATAATGTTACAAACGAATGTCACTCTAATAATATTTTTTATAATCAATAGCCTTTGGCAATGTCTACCAAGAGTCAGCATTCCTTTCGATCTCTTCAACTCAAGATAGCAAATCCTGTTCAAAGATGAATCTCTCCCTTGGAAAGGTAAGAAATCAGCCAATGGATTGTTTTTTGTTGTTTCCACCATGACCCCACAAAGAGGCAATGACAAAGCAAGAAGAGTCCCTACTTCCTGAGCTCCAATTATATCTATAACTCTGGGATGTTGCCCACCAGACTCTTTGAAGGTGAAAGTTCAATTCTCGCTACAAAAACCATGCGGTTGCAGGTCCCTGGTCCTCCCTGGGGTCACCTCCTCAGAATGACCCATGAGTCTGTGGTAGGGCTTCTGGGGAGGCATTTTCAGAGGTTACCAGCATGCCATGGTCAACCGAAGGCTTCCATCGCTGCTCCCAGGTCAGCTGTCTCTCCAACAAATGCACAGTTGTTGAGTTGGTTCCTTGATTGCTGGGCCTGAGAAGAGGTCTCAAGGCCGATTTTCTAAAGATACAAGCAAAACCTCTTCCTGTTTCTTATCATGAGGTGTTTGTGTGTGTTTGTTTTCATTTTTTCAGTTTATCCAAAAAGGAAGTGGTGGTTAATAATCTCCTCCCCTCCATCACAACTTTTAAAGATGTTTGTCGAAGCCAAAACCTCTCTTGACATTTGCCAGTTGCTAAATCAGAGTTGTTTCTCCTGCCAAATCTACCCTCTCTTTTTCAGTGCTTATAAATAGAGTTTATATAAATAGGAGTTAATGCTGTTCATCTGATGAAACTGATTAAAATAGATAAACACAAAATTAAGGTAAAACAGCGTTTTATTGGAGTTTGTGGGAAAAGCATCAGAGGACCTGTGTAAGAATACAGAGACCAGACAGTGAAGGGAGAAAGCCCAGCTTGAACCTGAAAGGCCTGTTCTTATCTTTATTAACAAGATTACTAGTAGTTGTTATGTGATCCCGCACAGGTGTGTCAGATTTTAAAAATAAAAATATGGGATGTCCAGCTGAACTTGATTACAACAGCAAAAATATTTTACTGTTCATATGGCCCAAATACTGCAATGGACATACTTACTGGACATACTTATGCTAAATACATTTATTGTTTATTGGAATTTAAATTAACTCGTCCTGTATTTTATCTATCAACCCTCTAACCCAAAGAATTTAAATTAATCCTGAGAAGACAAGGAATTAAATCCTGTTGGCTAATTCATTCAAAGTCCAGCCTCTTCATCTAAGTCAATTGGGTTGATAGAGAATTTGCTTGAATTATACACAAAATGAGCACATAGGTTTTCTGGCAACATAATTGATGGCTGTGATCTTTGTAAAATTTTACCCCTTCGGCATTCTGGAGTTGTCTATGCCCGTATACATGCTCTAAGGATGTGTCTGCATCCTTTAAAGAGGTGACCCATTCACATTTTGAACAGAAAATGATGTTATCATCAAGAACATCTTGATTTTTGTGCCCAGTCTGTGCTACGCCTTTATAATTCTAGCTCATTTCATCCTCTGATCTCTGTGAAGCTGGTATAATATCTCACTTAGGGAGTTGCAGAAACATGTCCAGGGGCACACAGCTGGCAAGTGGTGATGCCAGGTACATTTCAAGGTCTGTCCTACCCCTAAGAGCATGTCCTCCTAAGTCATCATTCAAATCAAAACTTTCATTTCTTTTTTCAACTTAAAATGTATATAATGTGTGGAAGGTGACTTTTAGATGCTGGAATCTGATTCAGTTTGATGATGGAGGAAGAAGACAAAAAAAAATTATTAAGAAGACAAAACAAATGCATTGAAGTGCAATAAATAAAAGACAATAAAGTGTCAAAGTGATTCTCCCTTGAAACTAGAAAGGGTTCTGGATATCCGATCTTTATTTCTAAGACTGAGCAATACTTAATAAATACCTACTATATTCCCAGTACAGGTAGCCATTACACCCTTACTAGTACAAATGGGGCATGAGGAAGAGGCTCACTGGCTATCCCAGAGTTGCCAAGTAGTAGATCAAGGGCAACCAAGCTCACATCCCTGTGGTCCCTCTTCCATGATGCCCATTCTCTGACCCACTGCACTGATGCTTTGATTTACATTCTTCTCTGAAATGCTCACTAAAAAGCATCTCATTTCTAGTTTTGAGTTTCCACAGCCTTCAGCTCCCCTCAAAATACAAACACACAGACACACCCTGTGACTCAGGAGGCTGAGGTGGCTAAAGTGCAGACCATGTAAAGCACAAGGACCCAGGTTTGAGATATGGGGCTGAAGAGGGGGAAAAAATAACAACACAAACACAAAATTTACCTATATGGGCCACTGTGAAGAGCTATAGTATGCTATAAAGTCAATGAATGATTTCATTCATACATAATCTTTGTATCAAGAAGAAAGGATCATTGCAAAAAATAAGATTCATTACCGTAAGGTCAAGAAAAGACATTCTCAATTGTTTGTTTCCTTCTCAGAAGCTGAAAGAGCTAACAACAGGAGTCCATCCTGAGCTTTGGGAGAAGCAGAAGTGAGATCCTCTCACATTTTGATTCAGTTCAACCACTGTCTAATGAGTACCCCACACACAGGACAAAGTGGATGAAACAGCCTCATTTGCCACATTTAAAGCCTCTACTGCTTTGAGCTTAGAGACACAGGAAAGAATAGGAATGCGTCACTACAATGGAACTGTCCGGTCAGCTGGGCTCTGAGTCAATCACGGTTCTTAGTTGCAAGTAACAGAAGTCATTGTTAGCTAATAAAAACTCAAATAAGTCTTTGCAAAAATAAAATGAGAGGACATAAGGTAACCCTAAATACCAAAGGCTGCGGAATCAGGCTTTAGAAAGAGAAGGGACCTAGGTGTGCCCTGGTGGCCTGGAGGTCTGGTGTACCTCGGAGTGGTTCCACATTTAACCCCGGGGTCCCAGGTTCAGGACCCAGACTGGGGGGTCTGTGAGGAGCTAAATAAATAAATAAGTAAATAAATGGAGTGCTTCTTCCTCCCTCTGTCTGCCTGCCTCTGCTCACCTTCATTCCTGCCTGCACCTTTCCTTTAAAACAAAAGAAAAAATAAAAGAGTAGAGACCTAAATAACAGGGGATCTAGATAACAGGAACTAATAGAACTTCAGACCAGTCACCTCTATGGACACATTTTTAACTCCAATTATAGTTAATACTCCAGTTCCTGGAAGAAAAATTCTGGCCTAGTCTTAATCATAAAGCCCGTTGGGGGAAGAGAAAATGAAATTCAAAGGCTAAAAAAAAGGGGGTGGGGAGGCACTGGGGAGGATGCGGTATGGTGGAAAGACAAAAAATATTAAGTGGTTGCAAAGGTATTATGCCCTGGTTACAAAAATGCTGTGTCATGGTTACGGGGTTAGACTCTGAAACCAGATTTTCAAGGCTCTGAGAATCCCGACTCAGAATTATCAGCGTTTAACCTTGGATAAATTGTTTACCGACTCTCTATCTTTGCTTCCTTGTCTGTAAAAAAGGAATAATTACACGCATCTCATTGGGTTGTGAGGATTCAAAGAGTTAATCTGGAATAGGGTGTACTATGTTCTATCTATTTAATGAGTGTTGGTCGTGGTTCATAACATAGATATACTTGATTTCCACTGACCATCATGATTTGAATATTTTTAATACAGCATAATCTACCCTGTCATGATAATGATGGTATTTTGCCTCCAGAACAGGTTAGTTGATTTCAACCAACACAATCAAACACCACCGGCACCAAATTCTGGTTTAGATACTGAAACTTGCTGTATTATATATACAGATGCAGACTTACTATCACATGTAGCGTAAACCTAGTTAATGCTACAATGCAATATTCCTTCAATAAAATCAATCTTCAAAAATAAAAATAAGGCAGATAAAAAAAGAACACTCATAGAAAAGTCACTTTCTAAGCTTAAAATATAACAGAAAATGTACAGTGCCTCTCTAAAACATGACCTTTATCGAGCTCAATTCCACACCAAAAACAACATCTAAGCACAGATGTCCAAGAGGCATTGTTCCTATAAAGTTCTGGTGTTTTACTGGTATTTGCCATATAAATTTACCCTTCTTGAAGTGCAAACATCTAGAAGCACCTATGCTTCCCTTCTGTGAAACTCCATTTATACTGCATATGTGTTTAATAAATGTGCTTACTAAATGTTTAATGATAAGACCCTAAACAATCTCGCTTACTACAGTAACATAATGGCTAATAGGCCACTGGTGGACTGAGCTGTAAAAAGAAGTACAGAATTGAGTCAACTAAATCCATAGGTCCCATTATCAAGAAAAAGATAAAATATTCTATACCAAAACCAATGCGCAAATACTGCCAACAGTCACAGCCAAATACACAGATTGAACACAAAGAACAGCTGTGGTGAAAATTTTATGCTCTTTATTATACTACTTCTCTGAGGACTTGATTTTAAATTCAGTCACTGATTTCCTCATTTGTCAACGTGGTCACCACGGCCAGCCACAGAACCTCATTGATGAATGGGACTTTTGCTATTAAAAATTATTCACTAAAGTCATAGTTTCCAGTGTAATCAAATATACACTGCTGACATCAAAATTTAAAAGTCTATGTCTTGTGCGTGAGTATTATTACCAAAGCAGTTGTGACATAAGGCACCGAGTTCTATCTGGGGTGTAGGATGGTACACAGAAGTCAGTAGATGGGCTTTTCTAAGTTGCCCGGTGCCCTGGAGCAGTCATTTACTCTAGAAAGTCTCTTCAGGGGACTGAAATGCTTAACCACCTTGCCCAGGCTCAGGGGGTCGAAGAGTCTCTGGAGCTGAGCACATATGGAGTATAATTCAGATCCCCTTCTCCAAAGAGTCAAAATACGACTCATGCAAAGGATCACGTGGGCACCGATTGGTATCATCTGATTTCAAAAGGACAGAGCATCCTAACCCTAATACAGAAATAACTTCAGTTTTGGGGGCTAACAAAAGAACTTTTTTTTTTCACTTTTAAATGCATTTTAATTCACGCGATTGAAGGAACACTGCAATATAACATTTTACAGATGTAAGGCATGCATCACAGTAAATCCCCATGGTCTGTAATGCCTGAAGTTCACCACCATTTCAGTTTTCCCTTCACTGTACCACTACCCCTTTTACCCAATTTGCCCACACTCCCCCTTTCTCCTCCTGCAAGCATTCATGTGCTTTTTTTTCTTTTTTTAGAGGAAGGCAAGCAGGAAGGAAGAGGAGGAAGAAAGCATTTCATTTATATTCTCATTTTCTGTTCTTCCCCCCACCCCCTGATTCAGGTAGCAAACCCGGGGTCTTGGTCTTTACATGGTCTACACCCCAGCGTCTTTACACCAGAATATGAGTAGCATCACTACAGACAAGATCCAGGCTAGAAATTCCAGGGGAGAAAACACCCTTTTGGGAAATTGCGTATTAATTAAAATTAGCTAAATCATCTGTTGGAGCCATGTGTGTTGAAATTATAGTCTACATCAAAAATCATATTTTTTATTTGTGGTTTGCAAATAAAACATTTCCATATTTGCAATTTAAGCTTTTACTTAATTCATCCTTTCCAATCAGATGAAGATCCTGTGCATAGAGGCCTTCTAAAGGTCAGATCCGATTGGGGGAAACAGCATGAACTAAACGTGAGGACGCTGGCATTCCTGCCTTCAGTATCTACTTTCAGCTTCCTTTTCAGGAACAATTTGCATCAGTTATTTGCTTCTTCTTCATATTTTTATACCAGTATTCAATTTGTTCCATTTTTTCATATGTATATAGGACCACAGAAATAAGGGAAATAAGGGAAAACCTCCCTACTACTGCTTTTTCTTCCTTTAAGCAATGGTATTTTTCCAAACTATAGCATTTTTACATAAGTCTAAAATTACATAAGAATATTGGCATATATACATACTTGTCTGATGAAGCATTGCATAAGCATTTATCAAAATACATGACTGTTGGTGTGCCCTCGTGGAATAGTGGTTGGGTCAATCATCTCCAAAGGAGCACAGGTCACATACCCCTGGGTTCAAGGGGAAACAACCTGGGTGAGCAACTAAATAAAAGTAAAATAAAATGTTTCCTTCTCTCTCCTCTCTTTTCCTATCTGCCTATCTACTCGCCTTCATTAGTGCCTGTACCTTTAAAAAAATACTATAAATATAAGCATGCATGCACACATATAACTACAATTCATAATATAAATTTCCAACTGGATAAATTTATTTGCTTTTGACAGTTGGTAGTAAGCTGACATCTGCAATAAACATGGTATTAAATTGATCATCAGCTTATAAACTGGTACGTGGAGGTCACAGAGGATGTCTACTTGATTTCTTTTAGATAGGCTGTCTGCCTACTAGTCCTGTCCTTCTCCTTAATATTAAAGCCCTGTTTTATTTGGAGCATGAATGTGTCCAGTGGATGCTACATTTCATAGCTTCCTTTGCAGCTATGGGTGGAGGGGTCATTGATTGGGAGATTTTTAAAAATTCCTTAAAACAGAAGACTGAAAATCATCCTTTTTTGCCCCTTGTCCTGCCTTTTCCTGTTGGAAACATGGAAATAATGGCCACAGAGTCAGCCACCATCTTTAATCTTGAAGATGAAACCCATACACTGCAAATGAAGGCAAAGACAGTCAGACCTGGTTCCCTAGCAAACTTGTGGAGCTTCCATGTCAGTGTCAAAGCACCTGTCTCTGGTCTTCATTCATACAGAGAAAATAACCAGCTGCTAATTTGTTTATTCACTGCATCAGTCAATACATAGGAAGGACTCAACATGAGAAGTCACAATAATCATTTATGAGCCCATTGATGGCAAATAAAGAAATTCAATTCAATTTCATCAAAGTTTGGATTTTTTCAATATTTATCATAAAAAGAAGCAAAGTTCTTTCAGATTCCACAATGTGGAGGGAGTTTATCTGGCAAGACCATCCAAGTCCAGGGTTAATGAGTCCAGGGTTTCATGTTGATGAAAACTGAACTCTAGTTTTTAAGGTAATACTAACACCAGTAGCAATTTAGAGCCTTTCATCCTGAAAATGTGTAGCAAATTTCAAGTTGCTCTTATGGGAGTAGGTAATATTATGGGCATTTTATTGACAGAGAAACAGAGTCATGAAGTCATCAAATAGCCTGGGGTCTACTGATAACAATATCAGTCATCAGAGATGGCAGCTCATGTTTAAGGCCATCAAAGATGATTCTTAGAGGGTCATCATGCCATGAAAAGTTACCATCATCATTAAAAATAGAAAAGTGAGTCCATGCATTTCGAAGCAAGCAGCCTTGATTTCTTGGCTATCAAACTAATGACTCCCTCAGACACAAAGATCTGCCTGAGATCTTTTCTTTTTTGTTTTCTCATTTGCGCCCCCTTCACCTAAGTCAGTACTGGTACAGAATAGGCATCCTATAAATGTTTATTGAATGAATAGCCGTTTTCCAAAATCCTCCTCTAGAACAAACTGTTCCTGAAATTCAACATGCACTTTGAAGCAACACTATTACAGCTACGGGAGCAGTTACTTCCTCATCTTTTCGTTTTCCCCCTTAAGTTGCTCCTCTCGAGACAGACACTCTGCATTCCCATAAGTCCCTTGCCATTCTACATTCCAGCCACCTCCGAAAATCTATCTTCCCTCTTGATTCATTTTTCAGCATGAACAAGGAAATGGTTTGATGATAGAATAATAATTGATGGTTATGATCTGATGTTGTGTAAAAGGTTTGATTTCATGAATGCGTAACAGTTTACAAAACATCACAGATGGAGAGAGAAAAATGTCCTGAGTAATGTCCTCGCTGGAATGCCATATTTCTAGAAGAGGGCTGACTGCCCAAAGGGATTGATGAGCAACTTTTAAATTAGTAAGAGCCAAGATGTCTGTCTCCGCTTGCAGGCTGTGGTTATGAATGGTCAGCATCTGGCCATCTCTGCTTTCCCCCTGCCCTCCAGGCCATGTTAGCTACTTGTCTTAGAGGAGAGCACTTTGACAGAAAGTTTGATGGAGGTGGCCCTGAGGCAGAGGGCTGGTTTTATTGAATCAAAATGCAGTAGCTTCACTGAAGACCTTTCATCCAACCGCTGCTGAAGGTCTTTGAGGCCCTCGTTTACAGAAGGTATAGATGAAGTGAACTTCCCATGGTCACTTAACAAGTCAAGAGCCAGGCAGCATAAGTATTCCATAATCAAGTCCAATGCCCATGAAACCTCCATGTTAGCCATTTGTCATATACATTCAGTGTTTCTTAATATTGTGGCCAGGAATTATCCATCCAAAGGGGTTTCTGAGAAAGCAGAAGGGGTCCAAGGAATAAAGTCATGGGAAAACAAATGAATGTTGTGCAGATGGACTCAGCATCGGATTCTGACTTCTCTTAATGAAGAAAAAAAACTTCCATGTTTGGTCTACTTTAGAAGTCATTGACTTCTTTTTCCCCTCTAAATGTACATGAAGGCAAAAAGGATCACAACAAGTCCAAGGAAGTGCTCCTTTCCCTATGTGAAAATCCAGATCCCTGTGTGGAAGGACGGCCATATTCAAGTCATTCCCTCCCCCCACAACTTTCAACTCCCATACACAAGTCACCCAGAAATGTCAGCAGACAGGAGTGTGAAGAATATTCACCTTATTTCCAAGAGAGAAGTTATTTCTGTACAAAAGGGAGGGGAAAAGGCAGGGGAGAGGTTATTTACAGAAATTAGTTGCAGAGAGAGAAAAAAAAAAATGTGACTCTAAATGGAGAGATTATCAGCATAGAAAGATGTGTTAAAGCCTAATAAGAAAGACAGGCTGCACGCAGTACATCTGAATATAACCATTAGCAGCACGGAAGAGAGGCTGTTTACTGTATTAGAGGTACCTTTCTTGGTTATAGAAAACAAAAAAGAATTGTATTGGGGCCATCACACTCCCATCTTTTCAATTACAGAGATAGAGCAATCTCAGATTCCGAAGCTAACTACAAATCAAAATTGTGTTATGTTATCTGCTGAGACACAAATGGAAAATAAATACTGTTAACTGTCACTTTCCATTAGGTAACAGAAATTCAATTACATTTCAAACAAGCCTCCATGTCAACAGAATAAATCTGTTTCATAAATGAGCAGGTAACCATTTTTGATTCCAACTTCCCAAAGGGAAAAAATCAATTTTAATCACAATTCTTCAATTTTTTTTTCCATATGAATGTTTTGGAGTTGAGTACATCATCTGGTCTAATAAATAGTGTTGTACAGAAAAAGGAAGGGAAAAAACTCAAAGTGGTTATTGTTCACTTCTGGTGGCTTTCAAACCAACTCTTCATGTCTGGCTTCACTGAACTCTGTACTCTTCACATACTTTCACTTTACAAACAACTGTCAGAGAGAGGGGAATGTACAAGGAAATCTCTTTCTGCAGTGGGCTTAGTCCCAGTAATAAATGTAGAAAGAATATGAATCAGTTTTAGTGGCAGGTCGTGAAAGTCTCCACCACAGTCCCCTTGAAATGTGAGGAGAATCTGGAAAGAGAAGTTTCTGTTTTGGAAGATTCGGTCAAGCAGAGGACAAGCTGACGAATCCAGGATGACTAGGAGACTTTGAAATAAATTGCTCACTTGGTACAAGGGAATTTTGATCTAAAAAAGCCTGCTGGTGACCAGTTCATGTCATAATGGGGCAAGCTTTTGGAGGGGAGCTTTATATATTTTGTTTGACTTTGAGTAAATGCTGGTAGATGGAGATTTCAATAATGGAACCCCAAACTTATTATAACTTTTTAAAGGATGGAAGACTCATAAGAGCTATCACTTTGAGTTCCAACTATGCTGCAGTAACTGTTGTAAGCACTTGGCATAATTATGTCATTTTATCTTCACCAGTAACCCTGGGAAGAAGGAGTTAAAGAAACGGAGGCCCAGTGAGATGAAGTTGCTTGTCCAACTTGCATGGCAAACATAGGACTGAGCTGGGATTCAAATGCTGCTTCAAAGTCTGACTCCAGAGTCTATACTTAAAACCGTCTCTCCACCAGGCTTCCAAATTCAACTCTCCTGGGCTCAGCAATGCTTTAAGGATTAGATGTGGACGACCAAATGATTCATCAACCATATCACGACACTTTTGAGAGTGAAAGTGGATCCTATTAATAATTCTGCCAAACTACAGGAGCCAAATGGAAGTGTCCTTGGCAAATGGAAAAATACACTGACTATCCTCGCCCCTACTTAGTTGTAAGAAGGTGTACTTGTTAAAAAGAGAATGTGATTGATAAAGGAAGATCTAAGCAAAAGTCATATATTATTAGACACAAGATGATGACTACCAAGGGGCTGGGGTAGGGAGGGATGGAAAGAAGGGAAGAGGTGGGGATAAAGGACGCTGGAACTCTGGTGGAGGGTGTGGTGTGAAATATAGACTGAGATATGATGTCAGTATTCAAAAATAAATGCAGTGGTGTGAACAAAGGATTTAATAAATATCAATAACTTTTTTTAAGTTGAAAGAAGGATGAGCTGACCCATTCATTCAAGAAAATATTATTAAGCACCCACAATAAGTCAAAACACCATGCCAGGTGCTAAGTTTATGGCTAAGAATAACTCAGACAAATTCCTTGCCCTCTTACAACTTACATTCTAGTAGGTTGCTGTAAGGCTCAAAATCAATTAAACAAGAATATACAAAGGAATGTCTGTTTGAGGACATTCTAAACTGGAAGCCAAATACATCATGCTAGCACTAAGAAGCAGGATGCTATGGTGAAGAGATAAATTTGGGAGTAAAATAAACCTAGATTCTAATTTGGACTTTACCACTTATGATTTAGACACATTACAACTTTAGGTACATTACTTAACCACTCTGAATTCCAATTTCTCTCCCTATAAAATGTGAATAATAATATCTTCATTGCAAAATGGTAGCAACAACTGCAGATAATGTCATACACCTAGCACAATGTTCGTTACTGCTTTTCAGATGGTGGTCATTATCGCTGGGATAGTTGGGTCCTCTTTCACTGTATAGATTCCAAATCAATAGATACATAGGACTTAAAGGATATTTAGCTGCTAGAATCTGATCAACATGTGAAGGTAGTCTAAAGGAAATAGGTATAGTGAAATCAGGGACGTGTCCTCACCCTATGGAAAATACATGAATGACACCAAAAATCGAGGAGATGAGGAATAATCAGTGCCCGTAAGTTAAGAGAAAAGAATCCACAGGAGTAGAGGCTAAGAAGGAGACAATGTCAATATGCTCTTTTGGTTCTTGGCTGGGTCACAAATTTATCACCAAGACATTGGTCAACTTAAGTGAATATCCAGATACTAGTTTCCATATCTGAAAATTCTGAGCGATGATCTAGACCAGAGGATGTAGACGTTTTTTGAAAAGCGCTCAATAGTAAGTAGTGAAAGCTTTGCAGGTTATACAGGCTCTGTTACAACTACTCAAATCCATCACTGCAGCCCAAACAGTCGAAGACAAATTCAAGCTCTAACTATAGAATCTCTGAAAACTAGTACTATATCTTATCATCATTATCTCCCCAACACCTAACTCAGTGCTCAGTAAAACTCATTAAATGAATGAGTGAGCGAGTAAGTGAATGAATGAATGAATAAAGCAAAGTAGAAGTTCCCTGTAACACTGCTTTCAGTCGTGGTTGGTATTTCCAGGTTAATGGTGGAGGAAAGCACAGGAGAGGACTCAGCAAGACTTAGTGTTAGCAATAAAAAGGTGAGGAATCAAGCTAAGGAATGGGGAGCCAGCAAATGTTTTTGAGAAGGAGTGTGATATGATCAGAGGAGTATTAAGGGAAGAATACTCTTAGGAATAATCCAGACAAGAAGCATAAAGACTAGGTGATTATTAATCTTGGTAAAGAGGAACAACGCCCAAGGGTCAGTGGTGCTGAAGGGTACAGAGGCAAGATATTTCAGAGTTAGAACTGAGAGTACTTGATGTAAACAGTAAGAAATTTATACCAAAGATGACCCTGCAGTTTCAAGTGTTACATCTAGAAGGACAATGATGACATTAACTAGAAAATATTCACAGAGTTGAGGAGCAACACGTGGTGGCAATGCTGAGTCTGACATAGCCTAAATGGGACTTGATTGCTTGATTAGGAGTACATTCTTCTAAGTGTCACTGTCCAGTTTTCTGCCTTAGCTACCATCACCCAACCAAAATAAAAATAACCTTGTGTGTTGGTCAAACACCCTGATGAAATCAACATGCATGCCATCTACAGCATGTCCTGATTTATCAGTCTAATAATTCACCAGAAAGGAAGTGAGGTTAGCTTGGCTTCCTTTGCATTCACTTTAGTGATGGTTCTTTTTCCCCTGTGTTCAATAACCAGCTACTTAACTCTCCAGAGTCTTAACTAGAATTTTTCTGAAGATGGATATGTTAGCCACAGACAGGCAGGATTTACAAAATCCACTTAATTCTTCTTCTTTAAAAAAATGAAGTCATCTGTAGATGTGCAGTCCTCTAGCCTGACCCCCTTTCTATAGGATAAGCCTCAAAGCCCCAGGAGCCATCCTGCAACATTCACCCATATCCCTGCAATATGATGGGTGACTCAGTGACTGGACCTACCCTAAATTCAGCTTCACTGAGCAACCATTACAGTTTGAAGGTCATTGCATTTAATAACAAAAATAACTGGAAATGATGGGGTCAACTTCCTCTTTGCCCACTACCTGCCCCAAACAATAAATCTATTCTTGGGCAAATAAACCAAGAAGTGGGCCCAAATTTCACATTCCATTGCTTTTCCTTAAAGAACCACATCCTTCCCCAACTGATACTCACTAGTCATAGCTATAGCTTCTGATTATTGCAGCATCCAAGCTATGACCCTTAGAGTCTTGCTCAATAGATGTTTGTAGCTATAATGGTAGGAAAATGGCTCTCCAAAGATGTCTGCATCTTAATTCCCAGAACCTGTGACTATGTTAGATTATATGGCTAAGAGAAATTTTAGCTACAGATGGAGTTAGGTTGCTAATCAGTTAAGTTTAAAATAAAGAGATTATCCAAGGTGTCTAATCACTCATTACTCTAGAAGAGGGATTTAGAAGTCAGATTCAGAGAAACAGCAGCATGAGTCGTCATTTTGATGTTGCTGGATTTGAAGATAGAAAGGGTCACAAGTTAAGGAATGCAAACAGCTTCTAGAAACTTGAAAAGCAAAAGAACTGATTCTTCACTGGAGCCTTCAGAAGGAATACAGTTCTGCCTGATGACACCTTGATTTTAGCCCTGGGAGACCCATTTCAGACTTCTGACCTCCACAACTCTAAGATAATAAATTTGTGTAGTTATAAGCTGTCAAGATTTATGGTAATTTATATAGCAGCAGTAGGAAATTAAAATAGTGATATCTACTAGATGATTTTCAGGTTTTATACCATAGTTATTCCTACCAGTTATGTACCCTATTTAATCAAAATCTGCTTTGATTCAATAATACTACCTCACATCTTTCTACAGGGTAAAACAAACATTTCCATGATTTACATATGGCAGGCCCTTCACATTTTTGTTGTTTTCATAAATATATAGATAGAGATGATAGATAACTAGATGCTCAAAGTAAGATCTACACCAAAGCATTAGCTAGTAGTGGTATTCTATGGGGATTTTACCAATTTCCATAACAAGGTAGAAAAAATTATTTTCAATATTCTCTTTAAAAAAGTGTTTTCAGTTAGAACTATCTCCAGATAAATCTCTTGGGACAGAGGAGACAAACAAGGAGTGTATCATCAAGACTCAAAAAATAAAAATAAAAAACTAGTTAGAATGTTCTGTATTGGGAAAAGCAAGCATTTGGGTTTAGGAAAATGGGGTAGAGCAAGGTGTTGGGTAAAGAAGGAAAAAAAGTCCAACCAATATGACAAGGTTGTCAGATGTCTCTAAGAAGAGGCATATCTCAGCATTCCCTGGTGACGCAGGCACTAAGCCGGTGGCTGGGGTGTGGACCATGTAAAGTCCAAGAACCATGTTCTTGACTCGTGGTGACAGGCACAACCAAAAATAAACCAACAAATTAATAAAATTGCTTTTCTTCCTTTCTTTCATTAGAAATGCTTCTTGTGGCATACTCTGGTGGCTTAGTGGATTAGTTTGCTGCGATGCAGTCTACACACACCCCAAGGTTCAAGACCCAGGTCCAGAGAAAACAACTAAATAAAATAAATCAAGTGCTTCTGCCTCCTCTCTCTTCCTGCCTGCCCTCTGTTTGCCTTCATTCCTGACACCTTTCCTTTAAAAAAAAATGCATCTTTCTCCTCTCCCTTCTTTCCTCAATTTATAAAAAAAGAGAGAGAGGGAAAGTAACAGGGAGAAGGAAGGAAGGAAAGAGAAGAAAGAACAGTCATGTACAATATTCGATTTGAAGGTTATATGTTTTGCTCTAACCTAAGCCTCTTCCACCTCACAAAGCTTAAGTTTGCTACATACGTAAGTATTTTCATGCATGAATGTGGGTTTGATGGTTGGTTGAAAAGGGGTGAGAAAATGGAGTTGAGGAATGAGGGGTTCACCTCTAGGTCTATATAGTCCAAACTAGGAGGAGACCCATGAGGCATCTCCATGGTCCAAAGACACCAGCACACGAACAGGGGGTCAGGTTCCCACAAGTTGTATGAACAGGGCTTCAACCAATCTATCAAGATTTTTGAGGCAGCTCTTTCCAAATGACACTCAATAGCACATCTTTCTTTCTGCTTGTGCTAAATTGTCTACACTACCTATATGCTTTAATAAAGAAGAACATATGTTTTCTAAACATTTATTTTAATTAAACAATGTCAAAGGTACATGCTATATATCTGGAATGGTGCTCATTACTCTGGTGAATTGGAGGCCATTATAATACTTCTCCTAAACTTCAGACGCTTATACTCTCCCCCAAATAGGAAGACGCAGGGAGAAGCCCAAAACAAGTCTATGTTATTACTCAACATCATTCAAAAGAATCAAGAGAATTAAGAGTTGGTGTGAAGAGTCACTTTAAAAAAGAAAATATAGCCTGAGTTAATAATTCAGGTTCTCAAAGAGCACAGGCATATAAAAGGAAAAGAAAGTCTTGATGTAATACCAACAGAGGAGTTGGTATAGAAGATGAAGTAGCATGAGCCATTAATTAACTGTGATCAGAGCCCACCCTCATGTCCAGTCCTGGCTCTTCCCACTCCCCTGTTGTTAGGAACACCCAGCATAGCGCAACAGCAGATATCCCCTGCCTTCTCTTCAGAGAGTGGACACAGACAGACCCTTGCTCCCGAATTCCAGAGCTCCAATTCCTGCCTTTCCCAACTAATAGGTAGGATAGCTACTCACTCAGGAGGAAAGGAAAGAAAAGGAAGCTTGAGAAACAAGTCTTCTCTGAGGTACAGTAAAGTAGGTTGGCTTTTATTTAGTTTGCTGGATTTGGGGGTCATATTTTCTTGCCATAACTTTTTTTATCAATAATAATTCTTTTCATATATCTAATACAGAGGAATTAATTATACATCTTACCACAGGAGACAGTTTCGATTTATTTACCTAGAGTTCACCCCAGAAAAAACTGATCACATGGAGTCAGAGGTTGTATTCTGAAGACCTCAGGTTCTAGCAATGCACTGCAGGGTCAGTGTGAGAGCAGGACGAAGGGCTGGAGGCCTCCCATCTCACTTTCAATAGGGTTTTTGGAATTTCTGCATGAAACTTCATTGGAAATAAACGAGAAGATTTTCTATTGTTTAAAACCAATTGTAAATCATTAAATCTCATTTTACTTCCTCGTTTCACAGATGGGAAAACTAGGCCCCCAAAAGATGGAAGACTTACCCTGGATTGCGCAGCTAATTGGAAATAGGATGAGGGTAAAATCTCAAAGGGGATTGATAACAAATAGAGAAACAATAGTCATAGCAGTGATTTTTTTCAACCTTTGAACATGAGGTGTCAAGAAAGGGAAAAGGCTCAGATGAGATAAGAAGTTAGTATATTAGAGAAGGAAAAAGCTTAGTACTTCTGGTTTTATCCATTCATTCAACAAATACTATTGAGTATCTTGTTTATGCCAGATGTTCTGCCAAGCACTGAGGAAGAACATCAACCAAGATAGAAATGGACTTTACTTTCCTGGAGTTCATACTCTAGAGTAAAGGGAAAGAAACGATTATAAACCAATAAATAAGCAAAATAACTACAAATGTGAGATACATCATGAGGGAGACAAACAAGATAATAAGATAGAAAGTAAGCTTATAAATGTGTTAGGAATGGTCATTTTAAGGCACTGATATTTGCATTTAAGCAGGAGAAAGGGAAGGAGCCACTAGTGGATAAGAGGTAGGAAGAGCATTCTAGATAAAAAGAACTATTTAAGTCCAAAATCCTAGAAGTCAGGAAGATCAGACTTACCCAAGAAACAGAAAGGGGGATAGTGTGGCTGGAGGCTTGTGAAGAGAGTGATAAGAAGGAGAAGTGAACAGGAACCAGGTCACAGATGGCTATGTGGACATAGCAAGAAATGTGGATTTTATTCTAAGAGCAAAGCATCTAAATCCCGTAATAGTTTTTAACTAGCATCACATAATCTGATTTCTATTTGAAGAATCTTCTGGCTAGTGTGTGATGACAAGTTTAGATGAAATAACGGGTAGATTCAAGAAAGATCAACAGAGATAATGATGGTGGTAATAATAGTAGTGAAGAGAAGCAGGTAAATGCAAAGGCTATGTTGCATACAAAGACAATAAGATTCACTGAAGGATTGAATACAGAGGAGGAGTAAAGAAAAGCGTGTCACAAGTGACTCCAAGTTGAACATCAAGGCAGGTGGTTGTCCATTTACTGAGAATGGAGGAAGGAATATTTTGCATAGAGAAATCAAAAGTCATTTTAGGTATACTGTGTTTGAGATGTCTATGAAGATATCCAAATGGAATGATTAGTGTCATTGTCCCTCTACACATGAGCTCCAGTGAGTGTTCAGGCTGGAGTGGTAATTGTGGTGTTCATGAGCATGGAAATGAAATTTAAAACCATAGATTGGGGGAGATCCACCTCCAGTGTGGCCGAAATGCACCTATCAGTGTGGCCATTCTGCAGATAGCAATTATAAATTCTACACAAAATACCAAGAACACTAAGTGAAAGCCATAGAAAGTAAATAAAAGGAGGCAGATTCTGAAGAAGAATTGATACTTGAAAAAAAGATTTTGTCACAGGTGGGTTTTAGTTTATCTGAGATAAGATTCTGTCTTTCTGAAGAAGAATCAGGGGACATCCTATCTCTGTGACCTCAAGCTATAATTGCATTAGGCAGCCCCACCTCACGGAACTGAGATTCCAGCTGCTGCCACCCAAGAAATCATTTTTTTAGTTCAACAAAGTTAGTTGCATGCTAAAGCAGAAACTATCACCATACCTTCAGGACATAAAATTCACACTGTCTCGGATGCTATCTAAAATTGTTCAACATTCAAAAAATGAGACACATGTGACCAGTATTAAGAAAAAGACAATCAATGGAGATCAACCACAAGATGACCAAGATGTTAGAATTATCACATTATAGTTTTAGAGTAACTATTAAAAATGTACTGAATGAGGTCAAAGAAACCATGCCTATAATGAATGAGAAGATAAGTTCTTACAAAGAAAAGCAAGTACAAAAATATAAAACACTGGAATTCCTACGACTAAAAGTCATCTGAAACTCTCTTAAAAATCATTAGATGGGCTTTCCGGCAGAATAGAGATGATGGGCAAATGATTCAATGAACTTAAATGCATGGATCAATAGACAAACAATCTGAAGAATAAAAATATTGAAATAAAATGAGTAGAACCCCAATGACCAATGGAACAATATCAAAAAATATAACACACACACATATATATAAAACCGGAAATATTAGATAAGATCACCTTGCAGACAGAGAAGAGAAGGGACCAAAAATTAAGCCCCAGGACTTAGAGATAGTCAGAGGTTCCACTAAGAAAGAATCAGCAACCATGATGGAGACAGAATTTTTCACTTCTTATTTATCAGAAAATCAGTTTTGATGTTTCACTTTTCTCTTGCTTTATTTCTACAACCCCAGTCAGTAAAAAAAATAAAATAAAATAAAAGGAGGCAGGGGAGGTAATATTTTACTTAAAATAATTGAAAATAAAGTTACAATCTATTGATCCACCATCAATACCTCTGGAACTACTCTGTTACTAAGATCTGCCAGTAATACAAAGAAATTTACTTTCACAGAAGTTTGTTGTTAGTTCACTGCTCCATCCCACAATGAAACTGTATATAACACTCTTCCAAGAATTTTATCATGAAATGTCCTCTGAAAAAGAACGATTCAAAAGTTTAATCCATAATCAGAAAAAAAATAGTTTTGCTCAGAACAAAAATTTAAGACAGTAGGAGGGGAAAAAAAAGACACAGAAAACCAGCAAGTTTCAGAAGCTTATTGAGACCAAAGTAAAAGGATCTTAGAAAAAAAAACGAAAACCATTCCAGCGTGAGGCTTGCAGAAGAATAAACTTTAGCAGGTAAGATGTAAAGTGCAGATTAGAGAGGATTAAAAATGGCGTCTGAAAACAAACAGCCAATGATAACACAACAAATAATATTAAATTCTTTAAGCACATCAGAAATAAGACTGTTGCAGAGGGATCCCTGAAATCGGCTAGACAAGCGGTGCACAAAGGAGATATTCAGAAGGATAAGGAGATTGCAGGCAAGCTAAATAATGTATTTGCGTCTGTTTTCACGCTGGAGAATATGGCAATAGAGGAGAGGAAGGAAAACCTTATTATGTGAAAGAGAGGCCCAGCTCAGATTGAGATATCAAAGGGAAATGTGAGTCAATGAAAGGGTGAAAGATGGTATTGCCACGTTCCAGCTAAGCAGGAAGCATTCACCAGAGAATCCGAAAGCACAGACTGCCTGTAATCTCTGACTCCTTAAAGCCTTATCATTTGCCGTTTAAAGACTTCGTACTGGGGTAAACTGAAAGGCAAGTTATCTTGGTTCTTGTCTTTCCCCAGGGTTGGTTCAAATGTATTTGGTGTCTATGGGAAAACAACCTCCTACCACAAAATATCCGACCCATCCATTCTATCCCAACTGGCTGGTTGAGCAAAAGTCAAACAAGTGAAGTCATCTCCAATCCAGCTCATCTGAGAATATATGGAAATAAAATTCCCATAGTGGAAATGTAAGTTGATACCAACTGCTTTGAAGAATATGTGTATTCAGGGAAGTTCAAAATGAGTATGCCAAAAGAACCACCCATTTCATTGCTAGGTACATATGCTCAAGAAACATGACAAAAATTTCCAAAATTATTCATTGCAAGATTATTTGTACAGGTGGAAAACTGGTAATGACATAAATGTCCATAAGGAGGGGAATGGATAAAATATGTTTATGTTGTAAAATAAAAAGAGACGTTTTCAACACCTAATTAATTAATTTTATCTGTATCGAGTTGCATAGGATTCAAAATTGAGTGAAAATAATAGTCAAAGCAGATATAAATAGCATGACAAGATTTATGCAAAAAAATTATTCTATTTTACTCTTTTTTTTTTTTTTTTTTTGAGGAAAGATCCAGGCAGGAATGAAGGTGAGTAAGCAGCCAAGTAGAAAGACAGGTAAAAGAAGCATTCATTTGATTTAGTTTTTCATCTTGGTCGTTTCCCTCAGACCAGAGGCAAAACCCAGGTCCTTGGGATGTTTGCGAATTAAGTCCAATGGTCTTATCTGCAAGGCCTCTAGGATGCACCATAAAAAAATTGTAAACATCTAAAACAATAGAATTTTTACAACTGTTTTTAGGTAGAAAGGTAGATAGATAGAAGTGAAAACTAGACTATTAAGATATACAACACATTCATAATATGGGATGTTCTGGTACATTTGGAGGGGCATGGGACTAGAAACGGATTGAGCATTTCACTTTATTTGTGATGATATACTTCTTTAATAAAAAATTTGAGGTGAATATGACAAAATGTTAACATTTATCAATTCTGAGTCACAGTAATAGACTTTCTGTCTTAGCACTCCATTTTCTTATCTGTTTTTCATTTCAAAAACAATGTTTTGTCCATTACCTAGGTAGAAAGCTTAACTTGATTAAATTGTTTACTATTGAATGTACTAAGAACTATAATTAACCTAAACTCAAAATATACCTTAGAAATATGGAGTGGCAGAAATGTTCTCTCCTGCTAGCCTTAATCTTGGTAATATAGACACCACGTCAGCAGTCCCTAAGACTGCCTACTCTCCACTGTCCAAGAATCCAAGAAGAATCATTATCAGATCTTATGGTATTCATTCTTTCATAAAAGTTTAGTTCCATTATATAGGATAAGCCACTGAAACCTTAGACATTAAATAAAGGAAAAAAATCGAACTAGAAATCAAGGGTTCAGATCTCTTGTGCCCCACCACTATCTTAATATTTGACAGTTTTATATGAATTGATTTCATAGGACCGAGATAAGAGTCAACAAACAGGCTACATCTTGCTTCTAACTGTAAACCATGATAGATTCCTAGAGTCTATGTTGAAAGTGGCTAAAGCTACTTAGGTCAGAAGGAAAGAGTGTCGTGATGAGCTTGCAATGTTTGACATGAGCGCAGGAATGGAGCGGGGCTACAAAAAGAGGGAGTTGTAAAACACATATCTACTATTCCAAGTTTAATCACTTGAAAGCAATGGCATTCTTTGATATGCAAAACCTGCAAATGCCTGGTGTTTTATGGTATTAGGCTCCAAACATCCAAGAAGAGTAGCCTGCATTAACTGTTGAACATTTAAAAGTACACCTGGGATATGAGACAAGTCAATGAACCAAGTCTTCAATGACTAAGCTCTTCCCAGGCCAAGACTTCACTGCCAAGGATCCTAGAGCAGTGGTTCTCCACCAGGGCCAATTCTGCCCATCTCCCAGGGTACAATTAACAATGTCTGGAGACATTTCAGTTGTCACAATTAGGGGGAGGCTGCTGGCATCTAGTGGGTAGAGGTCAGGGATTTTGGTAAACACCCTACAATGTAATGCACAGGACAGCTCCAAAGGAATTATCCAATCCAAAATGTCAATAAAGTCACAGTTGAGAAATTTTTCCCTAAAGCTCAGACCATTTGGAGACTACACAGCCAAAACTGTCTTTGGAATTCAAGACCAAATCAAACTGGACCAGGTGGGACAGCTCAAATTTCCACTCTGGACCTGCTCTTTAGAAAGTTCAGTTCTTAACCAAGGGTTTGACTTTCAAGAAGAGTGATAGGCTGGCATGCCCCCTCACCCCTGTGCCCACAGAGGCCAGGCCAAGAGAACAGCTTCCGAATCCAGAACTTTCATTCCAAACTTTGTGAGCTGAAGTCTCTGCTCAATGTGTCTCTTCTCTTGAATCCGAGAATGACCATCAGGACCATTTCTGCTCTCATCTATTATAGTCTAATCAGAAGACCAAAATTTCCCTCCATGCAAGGGACAACCAAAGCGATGCTATAGTAGTCAAGACCAAATGTGCCTGCCATGGCAGAAACAACTATACTAGGTCCAAGGAGAAAAAAAGACCTGGACTCGAGGAACCAATCACATCTCAGTTGCTGCCATGTCAAGAGTCTAAGTCAGTGAGGCCAGAGTCCCAGTACTTCACTCGCAGTAATTATTTCATGAGTTGCTGTTCAATGACCCTGGTCTTGTCAGGAGACTACAGGGGCATAATTGTTCTTCTGAGGAACCTTAGATGCAAATGAACTTTTTTAAACCCTCCATATCACTTTGTATCACAGTGTCTTTCAAATCAGGCAGAGCTGCATGGTCCCAGAGGGGCAGTGACAAGACTCCAGCTCCGCAATTGGTTCTGTCATTTTCTGATGCACCATCTTGCCTTTGACTTCTTTGAGTTCCTGTTCCATCACCTGGGAAAAGGGAATTCAAATACCTACCACTCAATGACTGGCTTTGAGAATTAAATGAAATCACAAGTGTCATTTGCCTGACATATTTTAGGAACTCTTAATATAAGAGCTAATTTTTAATTATTCATCATCTGAAAAGGCTGGGCATTCATGAAACCATGCTGTCTTGGGCAAGTTCAAAACAGTTACAACTACAAAGGTCCCTACCACTTTTACAACCTTAGGCAGAGCCCATGTCCATTTATGCTGTGTGTGCATGTGGGGGAAGAAAGTTACTTCATTTTGATTCATAAATAAAAACAAAAGAGAATATCAAAATGTAACTGAAGATTGTTCCGAGCATCTTATGGGTTAATCCTCCCCGTCACCCTGAGAGGTAGGTAGCATTATCATCAAAACAAAACTATGGAGGCATGATTGCACTACTGAGGAGCCTTGGATGCAAATGAACTTTATAAAGGGTGAAGATTATCTTGCCCAGCTAGTCCCTCAGCTAGTTAGTGGGGAGCATGCCACCTTGAACACAGGATACTCAACGCTACTCACTCATTCATATATCGATTAACAAATAAATACCAAACTCTCGCTACATGTCAACCCTAAGCAAGACATCAAGGAATGAGCCGGTACTGACCGAATGTTCACTCTATACCAGGTGCTGTGCTAGGCTCTGGCCTCTAACAGGGAAGTATGTCCAATCAGGTGGAATGAAATGGACTGGTAAAGTCATGTCAAAGGTATTACGATCTATGATAGAAATAGGTAGAGGGACCCAGGGTGCCCCAAGGTGGGAGAGGTTTCTCTTGCTCTGGGGAAAGAAATGAAAGAATGGAGACAGACGTCAGAACAGAGGTGACTTTGAGAAGTCCAGTTTGGGGAAGACAAGCCCTTAAGACCAACCTTACAAAATACGCAGATACTGGCTTTATATCTTGTAGACCGAGAAATGAGTTGTTTGAATTTCCTTCAGAGCTCCACAGGCCCAGTCCCAGCCAAGACAAGCATCCATCTTTCCCCAAGCACAGGAAAAGAACAAATTCCACAGAAAGGCATTTCAAGGCACCTACCAAGATGAACATGCACTCTGGCCTGCTTTTTTGTTTGGGAAAATTGTGTGCTAAAAACAGCAGATAAAAAGGAATCTGTGGGCATAATTTATTTAGACTTTCTAAAGGCTGTTGAGAAGTTCTCTCTCAGAGGAGGCTATTAAGGCCAGGCAGGCAAGTCAGTAACTATAGGGTGAAAGGTAAAGTTGTGTCGTGATTAAAGGCTTCTTAAACCGAGAGGAAACAAAGCACGGGAATAAATAGCCAATTCTCCACAAGGGAAGCTAAAAATAATGGGGTCCACACAAAGATTAGTCCTGAGGCCAATGTTGGGGCTATCTATTTTTAATGATTGGTCGAATGGGGAACAGTCAATAGAAAAGTACAGGTTTCTGATAACAAGAAACAGTGTGGGAGCTGGGAGAAAGCACTGGGGTTGGTGAATGTTCAGGAGCCAGTCTAGCCGGTGAACACGTGAACATACTTCTCTGTGCCTCCATTTCTGTACCTGTGACATGAGGGGATGTCATGAGACATGGTCTAAAGATTCTTAGAGGGTCTGTTAAAACTCTTCAGCTTGAAGTTGAGGTGGAACCAGAAGGAATAAAAAGAATTCACAAAATGGAGCGATCCATAATCAAAAGGAATATCAGACAAGGCAAAGGACCATTTCACCCTGTGATTGTTGTGAGTCTTGAATGGCTCAGAATAAGTGATGACTTGTTCAGAGAAAGCTGTAAGCATCCCAGTGGACAGTTTTATGGCAGTGTCTTATTCTTAGCCTGGGATCATCAAAAGTGCCAATAAACCGTATGCAGCCTTTTTTTTAACACTGAAAAATACACAGAGAAGTATTATTAGGCTATGGACTAAATCAGCCGTATGTCCTATCTTCTCTGATAGTGTCAGAATAATCTTTATGAAATCAAACAACACCTACTGATGACACCGAGAGTCATTTGGGGAGGCTCTGAGCTCCCTCTCTTCAGGCTGTAATCTGGTTGGTGAATTCTTACAAGCACAAAAGAAATAATGAAGTAATGCTCACTGTTGTGACATTAGGGACCCAGACAATAAAGTTGGAGGAACTTTCCAGACCAGGGATGTTATGCACGCCCCCTTCTAGGGTAAACACTATTTCTGCAGATGAAGAGGAATGGGAAGATTATTTCTGATTATCAAAAAGAAAAAAGAAATAACAAGAAAAATCCACTGGGAGCAGAGAAGTAAAAAGAAGTGATCAGAAATGAAACCATTCATTTGAGAAAAGCCCTCGTTTGTCCTGAGATGAGAGTTACTTCGTTGTGAAAAGAGAGGAATGTCAAGAAAGATAAAAAGTGCGAATGAAGTAATTAATAAATGAGGGTTCATGAATATGCCAGCTGGATACTCTCAGTTACCTTGTGCCACAATGCAAGACCAAGGAAACACTCCATGAAATTAAAGGGAGAAGAAAATAAATGGGTTGAGGGTGTGCTTTTAACATAACACAATTAGCTTTGAGGACTCAACTGCTATAGATTCTATTTTCCCAAATAGCTTAGTGAGCTTTATTTTTAATAGAATTATATGTTCACACAAGTAACAGTTCTATCTGCAGTTATGGCTAATGTTATTGATACTCATAACTCAAGGCAGACATTTGGGGTCAAGAAGAAATGTTTCCCTCCCATTAAACTGTTGCAGAATGAGTTGAACGCACTATAAGAAGGCTCTGTTACTTTTCTCTAAAGTACCTGTTTCTATCCACAGGGACAGTTCTGATTTCACTGTAATTCTTTTGTGGTGGTGGTGACTTCTTCACTTTTGTTGCACAAAAGGCTGGCTCATCAAAAGAGAGACAATTTTGGGCAGGGGTGCGCTTTACATCATATTAAGACAAGGCCTCCAGAAAATACCAACAAAAGACAGATTGAATAACTAGCACTGAATCACAAAGAGAAGGCACCATTTAGAGGAACGCAAGAGTCGATTTCTTTTCCTTTATTTGCTAAACTTCAATTTCTAAATAGTGGATTTCCCTAGAAAATGTTGACTGGCTGGGCACCATTGCTACTGCCTCTTTTAAACCTACTTGAGGCATTTTGTTTCCTGCAGGTTTAAGCAATGTTTTCTCAAATGATCTTCCTTCTGCTTCATATCATCCGAAGGAAGAAAATGTGGCATCTTTTGGTTATTCTAGAATAAATAATATAGTTTCTGCACAGAAAATAAACACAGCACCATCAGGAATATGCCTCATGAAGCCCATTCGAGCAGATCTACACTTATGTGGCAAGATGCAAAGAAAAACGGCATTCAATATTAGTCACAAGACACACACTCCTCTTTTTTCCCTCTTTTTCTTTCACCGTAAAGCAATACATTTCAAGGGAAGACCTGGTTTTCACTCTTTTGACATTTCCCAAGTAGATTTAATTGTTGGGAACTTGAAGCTATTTTGCCACCTCTGGTCATCCTTGGAAAACATGGACTTTCATATATAAAAACAGGGATGAATTTGGATATCGAAGCAAGTGAACAGGTGTCTCCCTTGCAAGAAAGGAGAAGGTCCTGCGAATGTGTGTAAAGGGTTTTCATGAGTTCTCTTCGCCTTCCACCAGAGCATCCAGATTTGCACATTTCGTCTAAGAGAAATGCACGTAAGCAGCTAGAGCAACTAGGTACTCAACTTCAGATTACGTGTTTGTTATTTTGATTTAAAAAATTGCTCTTGTGAAGATCAGATAAGCAGCCAGAAAATAACTCCCAGAAAGCCGTCACCGCTAGTCCCCTGAAAGTACAAATGAGTCATGAATGCAGCAGCTCCCAAACCTCACGCTTGCGAGACCACCAGGATCTCCCATTCTCCCACCGAGTCCTGGCAGTGCTAAGAGTTGTCAGAGGTGGGGCCTGCCTTCTCCCTGGCAAACCTGAATGATCTAAGCGAGATCCAAAGACGAGGAGATGCATTTCTCTGCTAAGTCATCATGTAAATCTTCCAAAAGAGAGGTGCCCTTCAAATTAAACTTGCTGGTGTCAATTCCCTCATCCTAAACGACACCATGTAAGAAGGATAAAGTGATTAAAATGAAGCAAAAAAAAGGTCACTCAGCACCTGGCTTGTAGGAACTAGGTAAATTCTAGGCTTCAGAATGCTAAGAAAAATACAACGTATGTATGGCCTACCTGTGAAACCCAAAGGCCTTCAAACTTGTGTCCCATTAAAATGCATAATCCTATAATGATGGAGCTGGCGGTTTTTTAATAGTTTGACTCGTTTCCCTGCTAAATATAACTGAAGACAGGCTTTCCACTAATGTCTCCTGTATTATTTCCTCCCTGATGGGAATCAGAAACAAATCTCAAAACGTAAAGAAATCAAGGCCAAAAGGATGATGCCAATATTTCTCTGACTTGCATTTTCTTCACAGCAGTACCCAGTTAGAACCACTTTTCCAGAACCCAGAGAGGCAGGGATAGAAGATGTTTATGGATGGACACGGAAATATCTGTCAGAAGCTGTGCAGATGCCAAAACCTCCATCTATCTGCTGCACACAACTTGGCTGAAATGATTCAGTCGTCGTGTAGGATGATGGACTTTTGTTTGTTTTGTTTAGCTCCACACAGGCCACTGTGGAAGAGACCAGTATTTCAACAGACCGCTGTTTCTCTCCAATTCAAATGAGAAGGGACTTAAGAACAGACACCATGCTGCAGGAAGCCTATTAGAATTCTTTGGAGGGATGGCAATTGTGAGGGGCACCTCCGGACTTGTCCCTAAAAAAGAAATCACCAGCCTCTGAGCAAGGTGCTCAAATCAAAAATCTCACCGGCGGCATGGGATTGTTTTTCCTTCTAAAATAGATCATGGATTAATGGAGAACACTGACCTCATAGAAGTATCAACCATTTTTAGAACATAGCTGCCCCCAAGAAGCCTTGCAAGAAATTATTCCAACTCTAATGCTGCAGAATTGTGACCCACCACGTGAGAATCAGCTCAAATCCATTTGCTCTTATGCGACAGTCTCTGATTATAGCTTCCACCTATTTTGTCCACATCCCAAATCTGAAAATGGTTTTTTTAAATTGGTGACTTTCGAGCTAGCTTCGCTGGTAGTTGGGGTCCAGAATTATTTTCCTCCCTCAGCTGAAGGGTATTAAATCTATACATGTATATGTGGTGAGAAATGCATTTTGAAAAACACAGCTTGAGTTGTGGCTTCCCCACAATGTAGAGGCAGAAAATAATCAAACCGGAGCTTTCCTCTTGACAACCCTGATGGCTCAACTGGTAACACTTCAGACACTTTATTCCCAGCCGAGCTGCTCCTACACGTCCTTTCTAACTTCACATTTGGGGGAGGGAGAAGAGTGTCCCTTGGATGCATGTGCGTGTGTGTGCCACGCAGACCATCACGTGCCAGAACTATCTGATACCAACTTTACAAGAGCCAAAACTAAATTTTGAGGAATTTTCTATGTCAGTTGACTTCGCATTGAAGGCTGAAAATTAACTGTGTTGGGAATATTTGCACCACAGAAATCGGCATGCGCTGTGATTCAGGGAGTCTTGCTTTTTCGTTGGGGAGGGGTCAGTTTTTAAACACACACCCACCCACCACTGGTTACCGCTAGACCTATAGTTTACACTGGCATTCATCCTGATAGGCTATCATACACACCCTGGTGCTAGGTAATATTTTCAATATCACCCTCATTCATGTGTACCCAAGTAATTGCAAGGCAATGTCTATTTTTTCTTCAGCTATAACTATTGGTGTGTGTGCATATATGTATATATGTCTTTATATATATGTGTGTATATATATATGTGCATACACACACACACACACACACACACACTCATATATAGATACACCAACATATGCATACATATATCGGAGAAGGCAGTTGAACATCAGGTACTCTGCTGAATAAATTCTGGGCAGCTCAGCAGCTAGTAGGTCCCAAACAGCTCATCTGGGAAGAAAGAACCCATACTGGGCCTTAGAGAAAAACCAAATGAGTCCATTCTCACTGCTGCCTTTGGCCAGCACAAACCCTGAGGTTATACAACACAGGGATTTTCTAGTCAAAGGACTGAAGGAGGAAGCCACTTATCTGCTCAAACGCCTGTGAAGGGAAATGATAGCAGGCTGCTGACACCACGGAAGGCTCCCCTCTCCCCAGAAAATGAAAATGAGCAGGCCCTCCAATCAGAGCATTAAAACAAAGGTCCTCCAACATGTGATTTGAGTAAACAGAGTAATTTGGGCTTTTGGAGAGCATGAAAATTCTGTCAGGATTATAATGTCTTCTATCACAGACCTTAATTTCTTCTGTCATGGAGAATATGATTAGACTCAGTCCGGTTTGATTGTAGGGAATGTCAGTTCCCATTAACAAAGGAAAAGAGCCACTAGGAAACATCTGTCACGTGTTTAACCCCTGTGGGCAAGGAGATTTTTCTTTCTCAGCCCACATTTCTCCCATGAAAGGTTTACATTTAGGGCCAGGCAGCCTATCTGGCAGATAGTTGAGGGAGTTTAACCTACAAAAATCATGTCCCAAAGGGGGCTATTTTTGTTTCAATGTTGGCGCATTAAAAAAAAAAAAAGTGGGGGGGTGTTTTGTGTTGTGTTTTGTTTTGAAAGGGGGTCTCCAATCTGTGACAAATCCCGCTCCTTATGTGAAGCGAGTTTATTTAAGATGGAGGACACTTGGCAGGCCGAGTGCGGGGATGCGCGCACTTCATGGCTCCCGCCTGGCTGCGCCATTCAGCCCGGGGACTGGTAAGTACAGGTGGTTTTCACAGCCCCTGGGAAATTACAGTCCCAGACCTGTGTCAGTAAACACCACTGCCTCGACTGGCTGCTTCAATTCCGTGGAGCCTTCCACAGTTCAAACAGGGCACCGGGGTCAGGCTGCAAGCTTAGCAGGCACAGCTGACCCTAGCTGCCCAACCAACGGTTTATGTTGGGGAGCAATCTAGAGATTTCCTGTGATAAGGATGCTATTACAGGCTGACAAATGTGGAAAGGAACAGAGTGGGCAGCTTTTGTCCAGGCTGACCCAGGGTGAGAATGCTGGGATTATTGCTGATTGGGGATAAATGGTAACTGGTGATTTATTTGTTCAAGTGAAACCAGCCAAGTTCATCCCTCGACACCATCTCCCATCTCTCTCAGATATATTTTTTTTCTTCCTCGGGCAAAAAGATTTAGCAATTTTGGGAACTCTTCAAATATCACCATTCCAGTGAACCCCATTACCCTCAGGATAAAATCTGCAATCTTCAACGAGCCGCGCATCATGGCGCCCGTCCTGCCTCACCAGCTCTGGCTCCTGTCACAGGCCCCACCACCTGCCTATTCAAACACAACAGGCACTACTCAAGTTTGGGTTGCCCTGAGCTCCGATCTTGCCTTGTGTGAGTCCCTGCAAATCCTCCTTATCCTTCTTGCTCCAGGTTGACAATCATCTGCAGAGACTTGGCGGGTCTTCCATTCTGATCCCCCAGGGCCCTAATATTCTTTCTTCACAGTCCTTAGTATTATCTCAAAGATGAATTACTGGTGACTACTAGCTTAAATTTTTGCTTCCCTGATGTCAGGGACTGTCTGTCAAATCATCTAGCACTCAGTATAATGCTGAGCATGGGTAGGTCAAATGAAGGAAGGAAGGAAGGAAGGAAGGAAGGAAGGAAGGGAGGGAGGCAGGAAGGGAGGGAGGGAGGGAGGGAGACCAGAAACACTGTCTGTCTATGGGAGAATTTAACAAAGCGACCCCAATGAAACAAATGCTTCATTTTATGTACACTAGGGGCCAAGTTTTCTCTCCAACTCCTCCTTTGCTATCATTCCAACACAAGATGATCCTGTCATCCCATCAGGGTTGTCCTCTCAAATCTCCTGTCTGGATTTCAAGACCCTTTATCTTCTTCATCATCAGCATCACAGTCATCGTCATCATCAACATCAGCAAGAACGACATGACTGAAAGTGTTCTATATTCCATGCCCATTGCTAAGTGTTCTCCATCAGCCTGTTCAGCTGTCACCACAGCCCATACGTGCCACAGTGTGGCACATAGAGATGGCCATGGATGCAGAAATTCTTGTACATTCCTCCCAGGAAGAGACGGGGGTCTGTCTCCTCCTTCATTAAATCTAAGCTGGCACATGACTGTTTCAACCAATAGTCAAACCGGAAAGGGACCCGTGCAGGTTTCTGCACTCTATCACAGAATACTCACTCCAAGGCCAGCCAACTGTGAGGCAAGAGGTCTGACTCCCTGAAGCTGCCATGCAGGGAGGAAATCCAAGTTCCTTACAGGGAGAGGACTAGGGAGAGAGGACCCAGGTGGCCCCCAAATGGTGCATCCACCTCAGCACACCTGCCAGATATGTCAGAAAAGACGCCCAGAACACATCCAGCCCAGTCGAGCCTTCAGTTGACTCCAGTCAACATCTGACCATGACCACAGAAGAACCCCCAGGCAAGAACCCCTAGCCAACCCCAGGGAAGGAAACTGTGAGAGAGAAAAATAAATGTGTTTTAAGCCACTGAGTTTTCTTGTTTGTTTTTTTTTGTGAGCAGGAAAGCATTAATTTTATTTCGTTGCTCATCTTGGCTATTCTCCCCAGCCTGGGATGTGAACCCAGGTCCTTGGAATGTACATGGACTGTGCTCAATCAGAGGAGGGAGACCAAACCACCACTCTCCAGGGCGCACTGAGCCTTAGGCTCTTCTGACAAATACATTTTCTCCACTTCATTCCATATTGTTTTCATAAACCCATAGAACAGAGTAAAACTGCACAGAACAATCATGTTAGAAGGACAGAGATGGCACAAAAGCTGGCTGCAGTCTTGACGGCCTACGCGTCCCTTGCCTCTTGGGTACCGGCACCCAGCTTGCTTTCTTGAGAAGAACGAAATCTATGTGACTGGAGTGAAACCGACCACTTCCACCAACCCAAACCAAGGAGAGCCCACCGCACTGTGCTGTCGGGAACGAGCTGCTCTCCCCCATCTGCTGCCCGTGGGACAGCTTCCGGAGAACAGGGCCACTGGGAGGAAGGCAGCAGGCAGAGAGCATGGGGACGGGGCAGAAGAGGGAGAAATGAGGAGGAATTCGCCCGCCTCCAGCAGGCCCAAGGTCAGGGGCGCCCCCCACTCCCGCTAGCCGAGCCGTGCTCTGTCTTCAGTGGGAATGGCTTTCCATGTCGCGGAGGCTTGCTCTGCTGCCGTGGACATCCAGAATACACGGGCACAACTATAATCTTGACTTTACAGACGAGGAAACCGCGACACACAGGAGCCACACATGCACAACTGGTAAGCGGCGGTGTGAGGGGATTCCAAACCCGCTTCAGCTTCAGCCCCGAGGCCCCATCTTCCATGCTCCCACCACCATACAGCAGCCACCTACTCCGCTTCACTCCGGACAGTCTCTCCAGCTGCTGCCCCTTCCTGAAGGACCTCTTCCCTTACTTTCTGCCCACCTTTCTGACCCCCTACTTGTATCATGAGCCCCCCAATGCATCCTCTACTGAGCCCCCCTTCCTCCAAATCCCCAGGTGCAGTTAACACAAGCCTGCAGTCGCATGTGTGATCACCTGGTCTTTTTCTTCATGTGATTGTTGATGTCGTGATTACACAGTATCTTCTTGAACCTCGCCCATCCCCACAGCCCAGCACAGTGCTTTGCAGTCAGTAAATATATTCTTCAAACACACTGGCCAAGTCCATTGCCTTCTTGGACATCAATATCTGCAATCCCCTTTCTCAGAAATGTTCCTTCTTAGCCCTCAACCTAAGTGGCACCATTTTTATCTCAACTCATGTCTCCCCTCCACCAAAGGTCCTTCTCCCTCCCAGACAGTCATACACCATCACCTTGCCCTGCATCCTGTAGTTTAGTTATTTCTTAATTTCTTATCTTGAAAATGAGCTGGGCAGTGAACTCACCCATCTTGCTCACTCTAAAAATCCCAGTTCATAGGTCAGTTTCTGACCCATATTCTCTTCTCAGAAACTTGTGTATTATTAAACAAATGTGTTTGTTGAATCTTTGTTTCATAAGAAGCCCCACCATGGAACAAGATTCCTAATGTATGTGTGTTGCATCTATACTATAATGTTTTAAACCTGCTATTTTTTCCTAAGAAGAGAAAAACAACACCTAAATGTGACCCTAAGCAAACTGCGTGTTTAGTCAGTTGTTGACGTTGGGTGGTGGCCCCTATGTAGGTTTATTGTCCAAATCACCACTGACTAGTCCTCAGTCTTGGCCACTGAGATTCTCTGGAGACATGGTTTAAATTGGTCCTTGAAGGTGCTTCTAGAAGATACCAAGGAGACAAAGAGGCTGAGCGCCCGCATCACAGTGTTTCATGCATTAATAAAGACCTCAGAGCTGGGGAGGATGAAATGACGATATTAAATCCAGCCCAGGTCAGTTTTGCTCACTACTGTAAAAACGAGATTCCACTCAGTATCGGAATCCAAACACACCCTCAATAGCCAAGTGTTAAATGAAAGACTCAACATATCTTGTCACTTATCACTCTTATTTCAGTCTGGACAAGGACCCAGAGATTCTCTCTTATTTTATACCTGTGAACCTTGCCCCAAAAACTACAGCCAAAGAAAAAAATCATTTGTACTAATTGGCACAAAGCAAAATTGAAATACAAACATCTATGTTCCTCTTCCTGCCCCCCCCACAAAAAAAATAAAATAATGTGCGAAAAGTAAAATCTATAGAGGAAAACCCATAATCTGGAAAATGAGTAGTGGTGACAACCAAAAGATATTCATTAATATTTTCAAGTATAAGCGTCAAAGCTCGCCCAGCCTCTCTGAGCCTCCGTGTCTTCATCTATACACTGAAGAAAATCTCTCACCTCTCGGTCAAACTGAAATATTCCCAATGTGCCTAGAATAAAACAATAGAGGAGCAAATACCTTGAAGAGTTAAAAAAATGTGATGGGAATAGGAACTCATTGACATTTTCTATCTTCCCATCTTTCTGACATTTCCAAGACTTAAAATGCTTTTTTAATATTAAAAATCAATTTACTATATTTAATACTATCTCTCAGTTTCAGGATGCATTTCAGTGACTATGATGTGTTTCTTCCAATTCAAGCTAATCTGCAAATTTCTCCCTAATCATTTTCAACATATTCACCAACATTTTGATTCTGTTCTCCCCATTTTCCGGCAAAGGGTCTTGTGTTATATCGAGCTTCTCTTTTCATAGGCAGACGGAAAGTGGAAAGAGCAAAAGAGAAATCAAAACTCTTCAGCCTCTAGCCTGTGGATTATATAATAGTCTGAGCACACAGAATCATTTCTAGGAGAGAAGTCAGTGCAAAAACTGGCCTAGGGGACATCAGAATCACATGGAGAGTCTGTTAAAATACAGAGGGCTGCTCCTCATCCCAAGTTTCTGGCTCAGGTTGTCAGGGAGGAGACCAACCCCTTTGCATTTCCTACAAGTTCCTGGGTGATGCTGATGCTCCTGGTTCAAGGACCACATTTTGAGAACCACACATTCCACATTCTCAATCGTTAACCCCTTTGATTTGTCCCAATAACCCCGTGCAGTGAATATTCTTACACCCATTCTACCTATGAGAAAACCAAAGCCCGAAGTGTAACTACAGAGTGCTGATTAACCAAATCAGTGCAGTCTTCAGAAGGTCAGTTAACCACAATGTAGCCCTATTTTCTTTTCAATTACTAAAAAATGTCAGCGATCTTGTGAGGATTCAAAAGACCTGATGTCTCAAAGTATTTAGCAAAGGCAAAAGCAGGTGCAGCCCCTAAAAGCTCGTCTCTCACAGGACTCAATATGCTGGAGAATCATTAGCTAAGGTAGAATTTTCCTGGGCTCACACTTAGCACCTGCTCATATTTTTGCCATTTTTCTATTTGCATGGGAAATTTTTAACCAGCAGCTTGGCAAAGCGTTCCACCACCGGAGCATTACCACCCACAGGTTTGGGAGTTGTTTATTTTTTTATTAATTATTGAGTTTGTTTTTCCAAGAAATTCCCTTATGTGCTGTCACGGTGTTCCAGGGTGGGAGTGCATAGAGGAGGGACTAGTTATTAATGAATCGAACACTTCCCTCTCTCAGACACTTAATATCTGAGCAGACAGTGTTCCCACTAACACGATACACAACTATGTTGGAGAAGAGTGTGAGCAGAGCCTCCTTTTGGGTAAGGTTGTCTGATTCGGCTTTCAGAGGATTCAGAGGTGTTTTGATTTCTATATTTAGAAACCCAGAGCTTTTTGGTATGCTTCAAATCAAGCCGAGGCAAGACTAATTGTAAGCACTTGTACTTAAAAATTAGTTTCAAGAATAAGAACCTTCAGAGGTTTCCATATTGTATTCCACTAGAGTATCATTAAGGGAAGCAATTACTTATCAGGATATACTCAAAACAACTTTATTGCATTCGGAGGAAATAATGGGAGTTGTCTGTCTAAATTACTAGGCAGGGACCGTGGAAATCACTTAGCATAATTCATGGCATGAGGTAGGCTGTGAAGAAATGGAACAGGGAGTCACATAAATGGCCACCCTGTATGTGTCAGGTGTTTGCTCAG
Source organism: Solenodon paradoxus (assembly GCA_004363575.1). Taxonomy (NCBI): domain Eukaryota; kingdom Metazoa; phylum Chordata; class Mammalia; order Eulipotyphla; family Solenodontidae; genus Solenodon; species Solenodon paradoxus. The sequence goes on from RJWH01004701.1 coordinate 60,772, forward strand.
ATGCTGTCGCTGAGTTCTCACAATAACCCCTAAATTAGGTCCATCTCCGTTTACAGATGAGGAAACTGAGATTCATAAAGAGATTCACCATTAGGTATGTGGGTGAGCTAAGATGTCAGCCCACACATGCCAAAAGCAATTTTCTATCCACCACTCTAAGCAGTTTCTTTCCTTGCCTCTTTCTTGCCTTTTTGTCCTCCCTCCTCCACCAAGTTCCCTTCACCAATGTTGGAAGTCTTTGTAAATGCCCACTGGTGACAAATACTCGCAAGGCATGCCCATATTATGGATCAGTTCATAGTAGGAAAAAGCAGTCCCTTGAAGCCACACCTGACAGCCCTCAGAATAAAACATGGAATTCCTTCCTGAATCCTATCCCTCAGTCCTCAGCTACGAGCACAGGTACATTTCAGAGGTTCCGTCATTGAGGAAAACAAAGCATTGGTGTGTAGACCACGGTCACACGACCGTCCATCACCCAGGGCGCAGATTCCCAGCACAGTACGACCAGCTGCTCTGGTGACAGGGATTCATGGGAGGAAAAATTGGTCTTGCTTCCAATTTGAATTACAAATGTTTCCTGGAGACAGAAGTCAGGTGGATATGCCCATTATGTATTTGCAGCACTGTTAACAAAAATAAGTAAATAAATAAAAGTGAAGTGCCTATAGATTTATTATTTTATGGGAATATAATGGTGACCGAGAGCAGTAAAGGGGATTTCTTTACAGTCCCTCAAAACACCAGTCATCTTTCTCTTCTGTTGCTATTTTTCATCATGACTCTGCCTCTATGCCTCTTTTCATAGAATATCTTGTTCTCCATGCTTTTCTTCTCAACCTCCTTTGCCCCTTTTTCACGGACCCTTCACCCTTCATCCCCTGAGTACTTGCCCCTGGTATTGCGTGTCTGGCTCCAGGAGGAGACATCAGAGGGATGGTGTTGCCACATCCCTGTTGGCAAGTGTGTTGTGTCACTATATTACCTTGGACGCACTAACCTATTGGCCTCTTCTGTCCCTGGAGATGCCCATCTACCTTCAGCTACACGAATTCCTCCAGAAATGCAGATACTTGTGCCCAGGGTCTCTTTTAAAACGGATTATGGAAATGATCATTTTTCAGGTTCTAAATTTAATAAATGTGCATTGAAAATAGAGAAGAACATGAAAAAAGAAACTATTACAATCTAGAGGTAATTACTATTGAGTGTGCATGTATTTTCATCCTGTGTCCTAACATACATCATAAATGTGCATATATCACTAATTTCCTGTATGCATTGTCCATGTTATAATTCTCATCATGCTTTTAATGGTTGCAACTCATACCAGTGGCTGATTCCATCACAATGCACTGAATTACATTCTGATCATCTTCCTTTACTTTTTCCGAGAGGAAATTATGAGATTAAAGGCAATGAACCCTTTAAGGTCCCTTGTATTATTAAATTGAGTTCCAGCTCTCTCCAAATTCCTTATCAAGCAAAGAATTTTTTTATAATTTCTTAAAGAAGTTTTACAAAGCAAATAATCACTTTCTGACTTGTCATCTGTGAAAAGGGAAAAAAATGGAGGGATCCATTCTTCCTCCAACTCTCACTGCCCCCACCCCATCCCATCTACAGAAGATCAAGTCAATAGCTAATGGTCTCTAGGTTTTATCTTTCTCTTTTGGAAGAAAAGTCAAATAAAGCCATTCTCTTATTCATACATCCAACCAGCAGTTTAAAAGTTACTAGACAACAACTGGCCTGGTCCTATGCTAGAGGCTGAGGCTAGAATAATGAGTTAACATCATCTCCAATCAACAGGAACACTGGTATTGTAGGGCAGACAGATACATAAATAAATGTCCAACTCAAGAAACAAGAGCTCCCCTCACAGGAGTGAGTCTGAGGGCTCTAGATATGCCTAAAGAGATCTCTAGAGGGGTGGAGGGTCAGAAAGACCTCCCACTGAGGGTAGCACCCAATCATACCTCCAATGACATAGTCATTTCTTGTTCTGGACTTATCAGCCTTGTCTCATGAACCCTTAGAACATCTCCATTATGGAGACAGTATTGCTTTCCCAAATGAGAAAACCAAGGTTTCAAGAAATTAATTACTTGTTCACAGAGTTAATAAGGGATAAAGTCAAACAATCTCAGATCCAACTTCAAAGCTCTACATCAAGTTCATCGCAGGCTCTCAGCAAAGTCTCTTATCAGCCCAAATAAAGATCCATCTTCAGTTCCCACCCCAGGTTCCATCTGCAAGGGCACAGAGCCGCCATCCTCTCCAACCTGCTCCTCCAGTCTCTCTCCCTGGCTTTGTCCTCCAAGAACAGGAGGATGTCTTTGCACCTTCTCTCTTGACTCCCCCCAGTGTGCCCCCCCTTTTTCTCTTAAGCTGGTGTATCTGACATACCCAGCCTTGCCTTACAGACCAATACTTGCCAAAATACAAAAGGATCAGCAGTGGACCCCAGCTTCTGTCTCAAAAGCAAGGTGATGTGAGATGATGACATGTGTGAGCCCCTTTGCAAATCTCCTGGTGTAAAATCCTGCAAGTCACTGCATCACACCATCAGCACTGAGAGCGGCTATTAGAATGCAAAAATGAGAGTTTGGTTCAAATTAAAAAAGCAGACACTTGTGGTCTCTTCCAGTGAAGAAGAAAGGTAAAGAAGTATTTTAATGATGCCTTTTAATCACTTCCTCAGAGCACACAATGAGAATATATTTGCCGGAGAATGAAAAAGAACACAACATCAATTTAGCACACAAAACCACTCTCAAATATAAGGGTCTGGTCTCACATTTTTCATTAATTCCAGGCTGGTAACTGCAACATGAGTTCTCAGTGCTTCATCCAACTCAAGTTCCCTGGGACACACAGATGAATCAACATTTCTTTGAAATTGCCAAGAAGTCTTTCAAAGATGGGATACCAACCTCAGGTTCAAGACATTTTTTGCTGCCCTAATTCTACACCCCACAACACATTATCCATGAGCAACTTCCATCCATCAGCCCTGCTAGTTTTCTCATAACATTATAGGGACAGAAGACTAATCTTCCTATAATATAGAACCAAAGATGGCCTCAAACACAATTTGTCAACAAAAGTACGAAGCTAAAAGGGAAAAAAGAAAGCCAAAAGCTTAGTCTCAAAGATGCCACCTGCATCTTATCCTTCCTTCTGCAAGAATGCATCCCTTTGTTGACAGAATTTAATCCTATAATCTTTCACTTTTTTCTTATTGTGGTAAAATATATAAAACTAAAATTTACCGCTTCCAGCATGCAATTTGGTGGCATTGTGTGTATTTAAATGGTGGTGTGACCATCACCACAATTGTGTGCCCACTAGAAAATGACTCTCCATGTCCCAGCCACTGGGAACCCTCTTTCCAGTTTCTTTAAATCTGACTAATCTAGGTTCCTCGTGTAAATGGGACTATGTCATCATTGTCATTACGTGGGACTTATTTCATGTATGCTAGTATCTTCAAGGTTCATCCATGTTGAGCACAAATTAGAATTTCATTCCTTTAAGGGTAAACTCTATTCCATTGTGCTCTGTCCAGTACTTTTTTCATGATTGTTTGATGAATTAAACATTCTGGCCTGACTTGTTTTGTTCAATTCTTGCTCCCAACTTATTTCTATGACCCCTAGAGCAGAGATTAGCCAAGAATACCTTGCCTCTTCTCCAGGAATGTCAAGCCTTGTTACAGCTTTGCCCACACTGATTCCCCACCCCAGCACTCCCAACCCTGTTTCCTCTCCTCTAAGAGAGGGAACCAAGAGTCATCTGTGAAGTACATGACGTTCAATTACAGTCAGACCAGCAGTAAAACATGTGCTTTTCTAAGTGTAAGTTCTAGTACTGCCTTCCCTAAAGCTAGAGGGTTCACAACACATGCGTCAATTCTTTGGCAATCTCCATTTTCACTAAAATTTTTAAAATGGAAATGACTTTAATGCATGGCCCAGAAACACGTAATAATATGACTAATATATATTAAGTATACATGTACATGAAATAGATGGCATTTGCACCTCAAGTTTAAAACGTGGCCATGCACAGTCTCGGGGGCACTGGATGACTTCTAATGTAACCATTTTGAAGTAAATAGAGCTGTCACTAGAGTTCAAAGAATAGCACAAATATTCTCTTGCTTTTCCTTTTCGGTTATAAATAAAATGAATATTAAATGACGTAAATAAGCTGACAAAAATAAGGAGGCACAACTGCCTCTCTATTATTTAAACTGCTTACTGAAAATCCTGACACGATATTTCTCTTTAAGGTTTGCAAGGGCTTAGACTTTATATATCTTTTTTGTGGTTAAATTAGTAATAACAGCATTAAAATCTTAAGAACTGTCTAGTACTATATTTAATTATCTTCTTCCATAATTACCCTGATTAAACACAGCATAAGAGACCATAAAGAAAGATAAAACATTATTGCTACAAAATTTTTTAATGTCCATAAAATGACTATTAAGCCCTAGGTGACTAAATTAATATCACCCACACAATTTTATGAGATTTCTGACCACATCCAACAGTATTATTTGCTGTGATGACAGGTTTTTGGGGGGTTTGTTTTTTTTTTGGTAATGATATTGAAACTTGAACTAGCACTTTTCCAAAGGATGGGAACACAGAGGGCTGGCTTGGTCAGCATCACCAGAAAAATGAGATTTCTGCTTCACCAGTGCTACCAGTTCACAGAGCCAGTGGCTGTGAATATTCAAACCCAATGCCCCACCTCACTCTCTTTCCTAACTGCTCCCCATTCCAGCAGGCAAACAAAGGGGTAGCATTTATTTGGTGTATTGTTCACTCTTCATTTGCTTCTAAACATGAGAACTGGGTTTACACTGACAGCTGAAGGCAATGAAGGCAGCAGATTTACATTTTCCCTCTGAAGAATGAGTCTCGGAAATGCCCCAAAATTTTCATACTGTATGACCTGTTCTATTATAAAAATGAAAGCACATGACAAAATCCCCAGAAAAATTTCACTTTAAAAGCTAATCCTGTGGGGAGAAAAGAGAAAACTATTAGAAAGCTTTTCAAATCTAAAGCATAGCTCCCTAGGATCACAATTTAGCAATTAAAAATTATAGATACATATATACATACAATCAGCTAGCAGAACCAAGATAACTCTACCAATCAAAATGCATTATCACTGCTAAAAATATGCGCAAATCTTCCCTAAGTGGGTGGTAGGATGAAAACATATTGTAATAATAAGTTGACTCTTGTATTAAATAAATAAATATATCTGAAACATTGAATATAAACCAGCTAAGTCCTAGATGTGGTGGATAAAACAATAAAATCAACACAGCCTGCGACCTCGTGGAGTTTAATCTATTGGCTGAGGCAGTAAATAATGACACAAATAAATTATGATGAACATTTTTTAAGTGTAAGTTAGGAACCTGCCAACAAAAACTAACAATAGGAATTAATTTAGATGGGGTTTGCAAGGAAATCAGCAAGCCTTGTTCAAAGAAGCAAAATGTAAAACGTGAGGGATGTATGGAGGTTAATGGAAGGAAGGCATCAAACAAAGAAAATTCTAGATACAAGAAGCCCATAAGTAAAGGTCCTGAAATGAGAAAGTGCTTTGCATATGTAAGACACATGAAGTATGTACATTCCAGGAAAGAAAGGTTCCTATTGGTTTTATTTACCACTTGCTTTTAGTGTCTTTCTCATAGAAGTAACTTGTTCATAGAAAATGTTCACTGAATATCTACTAAATGTTGTTGAGTGAGTCACTGTGGCACGGTAGCTGGAATTTAGTGAGCAAGAAGGGGAACAGTCCAAAATAAGGCAGAAGCCACATCATGGAGGGCTCTGCTGCCATTTTAAAGATAGTTCCACCATCTTACCACAACATCCAAAAAACTTACAACCAGCCTACTTCTCATTTACAGACTAAATCCACAGACTTTCTACACTTGCATTTTTAATTTAAGGTTCTCATAGGCAGAAACCATTTCTGACTCATTTGGGGGACCCTTGTACCTTTCATATGCATAGAGGAGTGAAAAAGCACTTAAGTATTTATTGATTGAACATTTATTGAGTCCTTAGCATGGGCCAGACTCTGTCCTAAAGCATATTGCATGCATTCAAGTTTGCAAAGAATATGAGTGAAGGGTGTGTGTGAGAGAGTGAGTGTGTAAGTTTCATTATTTTAGTTTTCAATGACATAACAAAAATGAGGCCTACAGAGGTTAGGGATCTTGTCCAAGATCATATTGCTGATAATTACCAACTATTTTATCCCTAGAATCTGTTCTCTTATCTATTCCATTATGCTGCCTCCCTCAACTAAAATATAAAGATAAGAAACCCATTGATTCTTTCAGAGAGAAATATACATAATGACTACCAGATATAAATCTTTCTTTTATTATATTAACAAGAAATTGGTGATGCAAATTGCATTTTCTTCATTAAGTTATGGTAAAGTGCAAGAGAATCATTTTTAACAAATGAATGAAGTAATCAAAAACAAAATTACTTTATTTTAAATAAACCACACTTGGGGCCAATTAAAAAACTTTTTAGACTCTGAATTTGAGGCTTTGACTTCTTTGGGTTCCAACATGGGCATCCAAGCCAATTTGATTTTGATGCTTTGCTCTTCTAGCTTATACAGTAAGTCCCTGACTTTCTGGAGATAATTCATGGCAGATCTCTGATGTGCTTCATGACAAAACAACATTCCCTCCATATTGGTGACAGGGAACTGGGTTAGAAAGACTCAACATCTGACCCACAATGGCATTCTCATTTTCTGAGTTTCTCAATGAACTTCAAACTAACTTCTGAAGGTCAGTTGACTTGTGGGATTTAGTTCGAGGGAGGGGGTGGGAGAACTAAAATAGAAAATTTCAAAATAGCAAAAACCACCACTGAAACACTCTGCTTCAAAGTCCCCGAATCAAACAAAACCCTTATTCATAGATGAATTACCCTGCACACCTCAAGCTCGTCTCTATGACATAGCAGTGAAGTCAGAAAAAATGATCCAATTTCAAAACTTATTTGACTTTATGGATCAACATAATGCCTTATAGGCACACAAAAACACATAGACAGAGGGTAGATATTAATGTTATTAAATTAAATGCTCCAAATGGTAATCAATTTCAGGTTAAACCTAGTGTAAGGACACGGACACCTGAGGTATAAAGAGAAAAGGAAGAACAGGACATAAATACTTCCCTTATCCAAATTACAGTCCCTTCATGAGAGGGTAGAAAACAGCAGCTCACGTACTAACCACTGTGTGCCAGAACGATGCTTTCATCAAACTAATCCTGAAATCAACCCTAAAAAGGAGGCGCATATTTTCATGCTTTTTTACAAATGAGAAGACTGAATGCAATTTGCCAAAGTCATACAGCTCACAGACAGGACTCAAACTCAGGAATTCTGACTTCAGGGTCTTGTCACCATTATACAACCTCTCATTCATTTTGAGCAGGTCCATAGAGAAAGGGCAAAAACTGTGGGAAAGGTCAGTTCGGGGCAGGTCCTGAAAGGCCTGCAATTCAGAATTCGCATTTAGTTGGAGGCAAAAACAGATTAGGAAACAACCTAAAATTTCTGAGCAGAGTTGTGATAAACTGAAAGCAGTATTTACAACAGATTGTTTTGACTACAGATGTTTTGCTTATAAAAAAAAAAAAAAAAAAAAAACAACCATTACAATGCACATTAAAGAATTCAATATAAAAATAGTTCACAAAAATAAACCCAAATAGATTCCAAAATCCTTTCCAAAAAGAGACTATCCAATGTAAGAAGTGCTTAGTCTTCTCTTTTGTTTTTAAAGAGGAAGAGAGACAGGCAGGGAAGAAGGGAAGAATGGAAAAGAGGAAGAAGTATTTATTTCTTCTGTCTGTTCCTGTGTTTGGGGGAATTTTTTGGTTGTTCCCCACCACCACTCCAGCCCCAGGTCACAAACCCAGGCCCTCAGACTTTACATGGTCTAGGCCCCAGCTGCTGGCTTAACACTTGAGCCACCATAGCACACCAGATGTGTTTAGTCTTCAATATTTAAATCATTTTAAGAGTTGAGCTGAGAAAAAAAAATAACAGTACAGAAAACATTCTGATTTGAGGCATCGTGTATGCTGACTATTTTCTAACCAAAAAAAATCACAGATTTTTTTAACATGGTCTGCTAAAAAAAAAAAAAAAAAAGCCTCCTGTAGTTAACAAAGGAAAAAGAGGTTTTCACTTTTATTTTTCTGTAAAATTTTGTTCTTTCCTGTGTTTCAGCTTCTGTAGAAGGCTGCAGAGCTGGGCACTATGGTTTCTGGGTTCTAGGGTTACTGCTGAGACCTTGAAGGGAGTTATAAACCTGAAGGGCATCAATCAAGGCAGCCCTCCATGAAGGAATTTGGGGGTCATTCTGTTAGCATTTCAACTCCTAAATGAGACACACTGGGACTTCAACAAAACAGTCACCAGAGACTGGGAGGTAAGAGGCCAAGAAAACGCATCCAAAGAGATATTTGCATCCTACTGTTTACTGCAACCCTATTCACAATAGCTAAGAAGTGGAAATTATCTAAATGCCCATTATCAGATAAATGGATAAAGAAGATATGGTACCTATACACAATGGAACACTACACAGCCCTTAGAAGAGATGAAATTCTGTCATTTGAATCAACATGGATGGAACTAGAGGGGATTATGCTAAGTGAAACATGTCAAAAGAAGAAAGATAGATAACAGATGACCTCACTTATAGGAAGAATGTGAATAGACAAAACAAAGGAACAGATGAAACATAACCAACCCTTGGACACTTGCAATAGAACTGAGGTTACCAAAAGGGAATGGGACGGGCTGGGGCAAATGGTGGTGGAGCCACTGGACGATGCGGAAGAACACTTGGTGATTTGTGGAGGGCAGGGTGTGTTGAATCATAACTAAGAAATGGGGAACCTATACATAGGAAATTAATTTAATGTCTTTAATAATCACTATAATAAAAAAATAAATTAAAAAAGAATAAAAGGAAAAAATAGCCCCAAAAAAGAGGCTAAAAGAACCCTGCGATATGAGGACATGGTGGTTGGAAGCTGACCCAGAGACAGATGAGTAAGGGGGAGAAAGGGCTTGAGTCTGAAGAACAAAATTAGGCAAATAGCACAAGTATGGTGATCCAATAGGACAATCAGAGATATCAGGACTGGGTGATGGCAGGGGAACAAGCAAAAAAAAAAAAAAAAAACAGAAGGTAGAAGGTAGTTAAGGCAGGAAGGACAGGAAAGGCCAGTCCCAGTGGGCAGAACTCTAGCAGTCATGAGAAGAGAGGTTTCTAGAAGGATCCATCCCTAAGGAAGGGAATTTGGAGGAGTTAATGGACTAGTTAGCATTAACATCCTATAGGTGAATATGCCCAGGGGATGCCCAATTGACACCTAGATATAGGGGTGAGGTCGAGCTGGATAAGGGCTCTTAAGTAGAACTGAGATCCAGCCATCAAGGCCTGGTCAAGGTCTGAGCATTGGTTCTCCAGCAGCAGAGGATGCTGGGATTGCTTCAGGCATGCTTGCCAACCAACCCCTATGCAAACACATGCCTCCAACATTTGACTGCCTGCCCCCGACCTGGGCCTATACCCAGGTGACCTTGGTGTTTCCTCCTCACCTGTGGAGAGACTTTGTGTACCAAAATCTGTTTTCCTTTGTAAACAGCCTTCTTCTCGCTGATACTTCTAGACCAGATGTTCCTCAGAAATAGGTCGTAGTTTTTATGCTTCTTTCCCGCTCTCCTGGAACTTAATGCTGCAGGAATGAGTGCTTTAAAACATCTCATTAAACAAATCCTGTCTGGAGGTCTCTGTCAGCCAAGCACTACTGCTGAATTTAAAGAACTCTGTCTTCCAGGGGTGGCCCAGGTTTCCTTAGCTGATAGCTGATGTTCTGTCTGATGACACAGAGAACATTTAATGGCTGGCAGAAGATCTGCAGATTTCAGGGCCATACTGCACACATCTAATCCAACTGGTATTGCCAGCAATCAAACCAAAATCTGGCTTAATGCAGTAGGACCTGCAAAGCCAGTCCCAAGTGACCCTTTAAAATAATCAGTCATTTTTTTCAAATCCTCCTTCATCTTAAATACCAACCTGATTCCTCTGCTAACAAACTAGGTGCTTATTCTGTAAGCCACAAAGCACTGCTGATTAGTAGTGAGGAAGGCATAGAAGGCCACTTGAGTGGAGACTGAGAGAGGAGCCCACTGGACTGGGACCGAGCCCATCCCACTATGGGCCGTCCCACTATGGGTTTTTAGAATAAAAGGGCAGGGCCAATATCCTCCATCTTCATCAATGTTTTATCAACAGAAGAAACATTACGGAGAGGCTGACAAGGGAGTCTATTTTCTTGTTTACCGTAGTAGATGACTCAGTGGGTCTTGAACCTGGATCAGAAGGCTTTACATGGCCTGCGCCTTAACTGCAGTAACCGTCTGAGCCACAAGGGTGTGCCATTTACACCTCTGATTTTCTGACTCCTGAGCCTTGCTAAGAGGGATGCAAGACAGACTTGGGGAGAAAGAATGTATTCTTTGGAGGTTCACTTCACTGCACCACTCTCTACTTCTTTCTGTAAGTTCAGGAAAGTCATTTAACCTCTCAAAACCAGCTTCTCCTGGTAAAAAAAAAAAAAATACAATAATCTCTATCTGACATATAAACAAAACAAATGAACTGACAAAACTCACAAGATTCCAGGCTGTGTTTGCCAGAGGGAAGAGAAGAGGAGGGAAGCGGGGTTTGGAGGAGTGAATGACGCCTGAACTCTGGGGTGGGTGTGGTGTGGCATACACACAGACGGAGGAGTAAATGGAGCCTCCTGAAAAATCTCCTAAGAATGTAAACAAAAGGAACCACAAAATGTTTTTAAAAGTTAATTTTTAATAAATATGCCTGACAGCCTGTCATAAGGTTAAGTATGACATGACTATCCTTAGAACAGAAGACCAGCTCCGTTCATGTTCATTTGTTTCCTCTGAGTTCTTCCTCACCCATGTCAGCCAGCATTCTAGCTATTCAAGACCACAGGTTGGAAGTCTCTGAAACCCTAGAATCAGAGCTTTTGATTTTGATGGGAAATTATTCAGTCCTTCCTGGTGGCAGGGACACACTGGGTTCCAAAACCATTTTCTCAGAAAATTCTAGATCAGAGATACTGATATGTATGAGTTTGCTGTAACAAATTACTCCAAACTCTGCAACTTAAAGTCATCCAAGGGGAAAGTAGTGGGACAGGCATGAGGATGAGTGCAAATGGGGTAAAGGGGATTCATTATATAGTGAAGGAAAAATGAAATAGTGGTAAGCTTAGGTTATTAGATGCAGATGGTGATTGACTATACCTGAGACCTATTTCATGTTATAATCAGTATCCCGTCAATGAAACTGATGTTTTGAAAAAAAGCCTTCCAAATTCATTAGCTATGATTCAGTTGGTCAGAATTCTGACACACATCTCCTTGGGCTAAAATCAAGGGGTTGGCAGGACTGAGTCCCTTTCCGGAGGCTCTAGAGGCGGATCATTTCGGCGATCATTATTATTAGTGGCAGAACTGAGGTCCCTGCACACAGCGCCCCAGAGGCCTGAAGCAGCAATGGGCACCCACATCTTTCTCATGCTACCATTTCTCTCTCACTAAAGCCAGAGAAAGTTCTCCCCTTTATGCGATTAGATTGGTCTATTCAGCTGATCTGAGAGAATCTCCCCACCTCTAGGTCTGGGACCTTGACCAGCTGCTAAGTGCCCTAGCTGCGTCAGATGACATTCACAGGCTCTGGGGGATCAGGCCATAGACGTCTGTAGGGAAGCAGGTGTCAGGGCATTATTTTACCTGCCAGGTAAGAGTATTTGTTGAATATTCACAATGCATAAGAATGTGCACAACTTTACCCTGAGAGTGCGGCAACCTGGTCACAGAAAATTATTTGCAGAGTATCTCCACCATTTCATCTTAGTCACTAAAATTAAACGTCTCCAGATCATGTAAACAGCAGTGACCTATTATTTCAAACCGCCCCTTGGTGCTGACTTGGTCTATTGATACTAGGCATATCCTATGGAAGTTTCAGGTTAAACTGAAAAGGGAAAACGTGTTCAGGTCCTCTGCCCCAGGAAAGAGAGCCCAGAGGACCCAGGACTGTCACCAGCTTCCATCAGAAAGCTGGAGCGACTTCCAAAGCTACGTTGGTCATGACCTCATCTCTGCTCCTACTTAACAAACAGAAACAGCTCACTCTCACAATTCATGGCTGATGGCTTCAGAAGCAGGAGCCAAACTGATTTTACAAGCCTTGTCCATCATCCTTTCTAGAGCTTATGAGGCATGGCCAGGCCTCCACCTTATTAGGCAAGGGACATACTAAGTCACCTTCCAGTGGAGCCAAACAGGGGCAGGCATCCAGAGGAAGGTAAGAGGGCAGAGGGAGAGGACAAAACCCGACACGATGAACCCTGGGTCTTCGATTGCCGAAAAGAGGAGTATCCACTCCTATCTTCATTCATTGCAAGATGCCCTCTTAGCGTCTCTAAATTGGATTTATAACCTCCAGTCCCGTATACAGAATCCCAGGTACGGGTCAGTGGCTGTCACTATGAAAAGCAAGAAAAAAGGAAAGCTTACCACTGCCTAATGCTTTTTAGCCCCAAGACACAATGGTGCCCTTTCTATTTCTTTTTCAACAAATGCCTCCAATAAAATAATAATGTTAATTTACCTGAGATCGTGAGTGGAAAAGAGCACAGCGGTCGTACGGCCGCACAGACTGGTGGGCTCAGGGAAGGTCTGCTATTCCTGTCACTGAAATAGAAGTCTTCTTCGAGTTTAGCCATTACCTTAAAATAGGCTGGCTGAAGCCAGGCCTCCTAACTTGGTGTAAGTCTTCTCCGCTGTCTCTGGAAGCCATGATGAGTTTCCCGAGCATGTGTGAATTTGTCTGAGGGAAGCTAAAGAGAGTCCCTCTCAGTCAATATTTTCATAGCAAGTCACTTCACGGGAAGGTCCAGGGTCTGACCTAAGCTAATAAATGATTATCCTTCGCTACTAAAATTAGGACCCTAATTAACTTGCTAATTGTTGGTCTCTGTTCATGGACATTAACCTGGGTTATCCCACCATATACACCTGTAAGTAAATTACAGGCTCTCTACTCAAATGAACCTTCTGTCCGAGCAGATAAATGTGACTTCGTTGTGTCAGCCACACATAATTCTTTTAAGTGACCAAGTGTATAAGATTCTATTATGGGCACTTCTCCAAGCAAATTAAATGGACACAAACTCCCTCTAATAATTTATTTCCTGAGTAGAGTTGATGGGCACGACTCTTTGAAAGGCGCACTCTCCTTGCTCGTACATTTCTCTTTTATAACAATATTAGCTCTCCTTGCTGGCTCTCGATAAGCCAAGCGGTATAAGTTAAACATCGCACATTTGCTATTTCTCTTAAACCCCACAGAGCCCTATGAGGTATATGTTATTATTATTCCCATTTTATAGAGGAGAAAACAAAGCTTAAAGGGTCCAAGTGACTTGTCTTAGCAGATAGTGTGAGTGCCCACACATCTCTTCTCTGCCACGAACAATGTATGTCCTCCCAAAATTCAGGTTAAAATCCTAATTCCCAATAGGATGGTATCAGGAGGTGGACTTTGGGGAGCTGATTAGATCATGAGGATGGAGCCCTAATGAATGGGATTAGTGCCCTTATAAAAGTGACCCCATACCAAACCCAGAGAACTTTCTGATCCGCTTTTCACCATGTGAGGCTACAAGAAGTGTACATCCTGGAAGAGGGTCCTCGCCAGAACCCAACCACGCTGGCACCCCGATCTTAGAATTCCAGCCTCCAGAACTGTGAGAAATAAATTTCTGTCAGTTTTAAGCCACCAAATCTGTGTTAGTTTGTTAGGGCAGCTAGAACAGAGACACCCACACACACACCTCGTCGGTTAGCATACTGAGCTTCTTCTCAAAACGAAGACTTTACTTCTCACAGGAACACCAGGACCAAGGATAAGGGCAGGATGGAAGTGACAGGAAGTTGGTTCCTAGCCCAGGAGCAGCCCTCAAACAATGTCAGATGGGAGATGGTGGATAATAAATACCTAACCTTCCTTGTCCCCTGACTGGGGCCAGGTTGAGCAGGTGTAGGTGGTCACCAGGGGTCCAACAGAGCTAGACTTCAGTCACTCACAGCATAACTTGCTCATTAATACAGCCTGTACTGGTTTCCTGACCTTTTTCCATAACATGCTCTCTCCTGGGACCGTTCAAATAAAGTTGCACCCAAATAAATAACTGGAACTCAAGTCTATCACTTGGGATCAGTTTCTGGGAGCGGTCAACCTAGGACACTTGCCCAAGGTCATATGAACATCCCATGAATGGCCCAGCGGAAACCAAACCCAGGTTGGCTGGTGTCAAAATCTATACTCTGACCCCTAGAGTACATAATCTCTTTCTTCATGGGCTGCTGGTGTCTGCCAGAAGTTCACTATCTGACATCAGAGTTAAACAACACATTCGAGTAATGAACTGGAAAGTACTTTTCCATATTTTTGTTATTTGTTTCCCTGCCCACATTGCTTCAGCTGTTCCTAAAATAATCTGGGTTGAAGGCTATAAAAGGAATTAACTCGGGTCTTCCTTCTGATGCAACCATTTTGTCACTATATCTCTGACATCTGCCTATCATTTGAGCTTTCTCTAGGGACGGTTCAGTCCTTCTCATTAGTAGGGGGTAACATTTATGACTGTTAATATATATCAGACAATGTTTCAAGGATGTCATACATACAATCTCTCACTGATGCCCACAGCAGTCCATCAAGAAGATGCTATCATCTCCATTTCACAGATGGATAAGCTGAGGCAAATAACCTCCTCAAGGGCATGTAATTATTACGTGGCAATCATAACTGTAACCCAGCTCCTTCTGACCCCAAAGTCTTTTACTGCGTGTAACGAATACTGCTTGTGTGTGTCAAGTACTGTTCCAAAATCTTTAAACAGTCACGTATTTAACCTTTACAAAAAATTCATATGAAATAGGCACTACCATTATCCCTATTTTATAGATAACTGAGGCACACAGAGGTTTAAGTAACTTACCAAGGTGACGCAGTAAATGGAAGAGGGCAGATTCTAACCCAGGCACTCGTGGGCTTTGGAACCATGCTCTTAACCACTACCTGTGTTAATCACCTTAGCCACAATGTTCTTGATTGACACAAATCCATATGTAAATTTAAATGACCTCAGTGTCACTTCTGCCCATATTTAGTTTCCCCTTCCAGAACACAAAACCAATCGCATTCCTTTCTACTTGATTCAACTTTAAATATTCCAAGAGGGTGATCCTATTCTTCTCACCAGGTCTCTGCTCTAACAATGCCTTGAGTTTGAATCCCTGTACTGCAATTATCCAGGCCCTGTGGAAAGTCTCCATCCCAGCTGCCAAGATCTGAGAACAGAGGTGCTCCAGGTCTGCTGGAACACAGCCCAGCACAGCATGGAGAAGACTGCCGTGCCAGATGCAGGGTGGATGGCCTAGTGCAAACTGAAGGTGACCTGACCTTTTTCAGCAATTGGGTCCCAGGGAGCACTCAGCATGGGAGAGATGCTCCTGCCGTGTTTCGCCCCCATGTTCATGCCTGCATCGTTCCTCCACAACAGGGAGACAGTATGGGAACAGCGGCAATGGTGAACACACTGGACTGGCTACAGACAGGTCAGCACCCCCAGTTCTGTTGGTATCGTCTTGCCACTGACGGTGGACATTGACTTATGGTATAAAACGTAGAGAAATGTCATTGTCCATTCATTGAAGAAACATTAAATGGAGAACATCTTGATGTGAGTATCAGTGCCAAGAGCTGGGGATTTAAGAATGGTTGCTATTCTTCGGATATTCAGAGCTTGCAGAAAACACAAACGCAAAACCAATAAGCTCCAGGCAGATCTTCGTCCTTCCCCTCTCCTGATCTCTGAACACTGGAATGTTGCACAGCAGTCGTTCAACCTCATCTCTTCAGAACATCCTCTTCCCCGGAAACCCCATCTGGTCCTACAGCTTGAATGGCCATCTCTCTGTGGACACTGCCTCCCTTCGAGCCCCCAGCCATCTCTACCCCAACTCCACAGCCTTGTGCGCAGGGCCCGGGTGACATCTCTCTGCGCACATCAGAGGGCATCTGAAACTCACATGACTGACACCAAAAGTGATCCCCACTCTGCTGGGTGACTTGTGTCCCCCTAGTGGTATGTCAAGTCCTAAGCCCCAGCACCTGTAAATATGGCCCTATGAGAAGTAAAAGTCTTTGCATACGTGATCAAGTGACGATGAGGTCAACTGGATGAGCGCGCTGCCTTAAGAAAGAGGGAAACTGGACACAGACAGGGCCGAGCATCTATGGTGGGACCATGGAAGCAGATTAAGCGATGCCCCTACAAGTCCACTAGGAAGAAGCCAGAAGAGAAAAGTCAAGATGCTTCCTTAGCGCCTTCGAGAGACGATCTGGCTAATACCTAAATTTTGCACATTAAGCTTCTGGAACTTAGAGGGAGTACCTTTGTTTTAAGCCAACCAAGTTAGCAGTCCTATGCTACAGCAACTCTAGGAAACGAATACACCCCCAAAACCCACACCTCCCAACAAGCTAAAGGTAAATCCAGGCTTCCCCTTGATAAGGCCAGTTCCCACCTTTTAATTCTCATGGCTCCAATTCAATCTATCTGGAAATGTCACTGGCTCAATGTTCGAATACATTTGAATCTGACAGCATCTCACCAACCACACAGCGACCACTCATTCAGGCCATCGTCAGCTCCCCCTGGATTGAGCAAAAGTCTCTTTCATGGTTTTCACGCTGCCTCCCTTAGCCAACCACTGCTCATTCTCCATACAACTGCGGATTTTGTTTTCTTTTTTTGAGAGATGGAGGAAAGGAAGGAGGGAAGGAAGCCGGAGGGAGGAAGAGAAAGAGGGAGACTAGGAGGGAGAGCAGGAGGGGAGGAAGAAGGATTTCATTGGTTCCATTTTGGTATCTACCCTCTACCACCGCCCTCCAGGTCGCAAACTTAGGTCCTTAGGTTTTACATGGTCCACGCCCCAGACACCTCAGCCACCTAGCCGCAAGGGCACACCCTGAAATCCTTTTTTAAACCGCAGATCACATTATTCCACTCTTTGCTCAACCACCCTATGGCTTCCAAATAAAATCTAAACTCCAAACCATAGCTCACAAACCTCCCTCCGTCCCTCCTTCTGCTCCAGCCTCAGTGACCTCCCATCTAACCAGAGGTGCAGTGAGCCTCCTGCCCACACTCCCGACCCCTCTCCTGCGATGGTCTTCTTAGTTCCAGCACAGCCCACCTGTCACCAGGGACTTGTGCACTGTCTCTCCTTCCCAGAACAAGAACTCCATGAGAAACAGGGATGCTCGATGCTTCTGCTCAACTCTGTCCACCAGGCACCAGAGCAGAGCGGGTCCCCACAATCCAAATGTGGAGCATTTCTTGGGAAACTTTCAAAATGGCATAGAGCGAAGCAGCAATTACCACTTATGTATATGGACTCCCTTTTGAGTGTTCACACATCCAAAGTCACCTAGCAAACCACACAACACACCAAACCTCAGATCACACTGACATGTAGTCAGAGCAGGAACTGCTCGTCGAAGGTAGCTCAGGGAAGGCACCTAATGGGTCTCTGTCCCTGCTTAGGGTGCCGCTTCTAGAAAAGCAGCTGCAAAACCAACACGATTTTCACTTTTTGCCTTTTGTCAGAAAAGCAAAAATCTTTGGATCTCTGCGTTAGAGAAAACAGGCATGAATGGAGATCTTCTGTAAAAGCCAAGTGGCATAATGCAAACTTTTGGAAAGTGAGGGAGACCTGCAGCTGGCTGGGCAAAGGCCTAGAGCTTATCAGCTGGACCAGTGACCTACTCCTGGGGGCACATACACACCGTGGTGGTGGCAGGGAAGAGGCAGTGCCTAATTCCACCTTGAGCCGTTTTCCTTTTCATCTCTGACAGGGGAATAATAATAGCACCTCTTCCCTGGGATAACGCAACACTTCTAGACCGCATCGGTTGGAGGAGAGTTTGCCTCAGCGGTATCACAGAGCTTAAGTACAGATGTACAGATAGGCACGTTATGCAGATGTCAGTACGGATAACACAGGCCTAGTGTGCAGTGTCCAGCATGGAAAGAACTGGACAAAAGACAAAGGCTTCACAAAGGAGGGGTCCCTCCATCTAGCTCTTGGCAGGTGAGGGGGATGGGAATGGTGAGCGGAGGAGAGCAGGGGTGAGGCCCGACTGGCGGCGGCCACACTGAAGGTCAGTGTGACCTGAGCAAGAATGAACCAGGTGCTGGGGGTGCAGAACACAGAGTGAGAGTGCAAGTCAGTGCCCACAGGCTTTCTAGGTTTGATCTGCTTTAAACGACAAATGGGAAAATCACACTTATGAAATACAACCTAAAATTCCCCGTATACCTTGAAGAGTTGAACTGCTAAGTTCCTACTAGCAATATAGCCAAGAATGCCTGAAACGGAGACTTTCCTTTCCACCTCCAGTGCCAACAGAATTGCATGGGCTTCCCCCCAAAGAGACTAGTTCTTTCTTTCCTCCCTCCCTCCCTGTCTCTCTCCCTCTCTCAATAGTCTTCTGTATGGGGTATCTGACACCCCAAGTTTGCTAATCTACTGTTGGAATGCCTCTGCTTTTGTTGTTGTTTTTTGTTTCTTGTTTAAAGGAAAGGTGCAGGCAGGAATGACGGTCATAGAGACAGGCAGGCAGGAGGAGAGAGGAGGAAGAAGCACTTATTTATTTTCTTTAGGTATTCATCTTGGTTGTCACCATCCCCCCCACCCCCGCCCTGCCCCAGGCCCCAGATTTTGGGCCTGGATCCTGGGGATTTCTATGGACAATGTCCAGTGGTCTTATCTGCTAGACCGCCAGAGCGTGCCTGTTTTCATTTTCTTAGCTTAAGAAACCAGAGAGAAAGATCCAGCAATATTTTTAAAGGTAAGATACCCAGGTGAAGCCAAGAAGAATTTCTACTCAGGACCCTGACACAAAGAAAGAAGCAGGATTCCCCTTCCCGGTGACAATGCCCACATTCTGCTGCTGAGCAGGCAAAGACGGCGTGACCAGCTACAGAAACGCGCTCTGACACGGAGAGCACCGGATGGCAGCAGAGGGGTGGCGGCAGTCTCCCAGCAAGAATATCCAGTATGTTCCCTCCCTTGGGGTCAAACAGTCTCCTCAGACACAAACGCATTGTCTCGAAGGGTTTTCCACTCTGGGCATAAAGGCCAAAAAGATAAACCTAACTTCAGCCCAATCAATCCTGACTTCCTGAAGGATTTTTCTGTCAGAAGAAAATGTTAACAATAGCAAAACCAAGCTTCATGCAAAGCTCATAGTCCTTCAGTGTTGCAATTTCTCCAGAAGCTTCACACACACGTCCCCGTTCTAAAGAGACTTCAGATACTGGCCGCAGCCACCTGCCTTTATTTGAATATTCCTCCCCTACCATCTCATTTTGCTACCCTGAAACAGAGGTTCTGGATTTCTGTGTCAAATCCAGCATCGAGCCCAATTCCTGAGCCTGAGCAGGCAATACATCAAAGTGAACGCATGCATGAATGAATGAGTGAATGAGTAGATTCGTTGGTTAAAAGATCAGACATCTGTCCTTGGGGTTCAAGAACTAAATACACTTAGAGCTTTTATTTTATTAAAGCAAGGTGTAGGGGGTGATAGAATGATTAGCTTTTCTCCCTCCATAAATGAAATTCCACAGCTAAGAAGCAGCCTGTAATTGCAGTTTGTAATTAACTGCATTGCCTTCAAGTAAATAGAAGGATGTATTGGTCCATTCTCTGCACTTTCAGAAAAGGAATGAGATCTTGGCTTCTAACTTTCCACAAACTGTCCAGGGGTTATTTGCAAGTTCACACAGTCTCAGTCATCTCCACTAGCTGACACGCTGAGCATACGATCACCTTCCTTTTAGGCCAGAAAAAGCAGTTTGGTGAACACACACAGAGGCCCCTTTGGAATTGTCACAAGAGGTCCAAAAACACTTTGACAAAGAGTCTTTCCAAGGACCTCATCCCAAAGAGCCCAAAATCATTAGGAATTGATATTCAGACAACTGCCAAGTCAACCTAGTGCATTCTTCCCATCTCAACTCAGACTGTTCCCAAACACCAGATTCTTCTTAGGAAAACATGTGCAGAGACGATCCCTTTACATATTTCCCGAGGAGGATGGCCCTTCAGTGAACAGTTAGAAAAGTTGTCCTCCTGGGTATACCGAGAGCATGTCTCAGTGGTGTGTGCGTTCCAGGTACATAATACCTTTCACCAAAGAAAAATCAGGTTGACTTACCTCTGCCCCGATCTGTTATTCCAAGGCTAGGCTCACCTGTACATTGAGACCTAACACTCATGTTGGTTCAATATAAACATTTGGTGCTAGCTTGAAGTAATTGTATCACTAATTACTATTGAATTGTAGTAGAAATCATATAGAAGTACTTATAACATTCAGGCTAGGACAAGAACGAGTCCATGTGATTAATGGTATTAACATAACATTCAGTTCAGTGATACACCATAATGATCTGGCTATTATATTAAAGTGTTACTAAATATTCACTTAGCTCACCCAAAACACAGTGGGTGTGAGGTTTCTTTGTCAGATTTAGAATTTAAACAGCATTCTTTGTCAGATTTAAGCCTGGTATGAAGTCCCAACAAACAAAGTCTGCCTACTAAAGGAGTGTTTACAAAGACACAAGAAAATACCCACAGAAGGAACCAGTTTATCATAAACAATACAAATATTTACTTGATTATTTAATGGGTGCCCAGCATGTCTGTCCTTAATGTAGCATAAGCTGACATCAGGAACACACCATATGTGCAAATAATTAATTCAAATTATGCTTTTCTTCCAGTGAGTTCTCTTATCGAGGAGCGGAAGGAATATGGAGGCATATTTGAGAGCGGGGGTTGAAGGCCCTCTCTCCATGTCTGCTTTTATGGGTACCGAGTTTTTAATACTTCATCCTCATTGTCATTCCACTGCCAAGAGCTGATGGCATTTGAAATGCTCCTACAGTGTTCCTTATGTAATCAGTAGGATGACTAACACAGCGATTAAAAACCTGACTTGGCTCAAGATTTTCTTATGAGATTGAGCCTTAGGTGTCCAGATCACCAGCGTCAGTGCACCTCTTCACAACCACCCACTGCAAAATCAACAGCTTGCAAATATCCACGCTGGATGATCCATCACGGCTAGCTTTCAGGAATGGAAAGAGAAGCAGGCCATTCAGGTGAATATAAAGTGTTTCCAGTTAAGGTGCTTGGGGCTTATTTATAATGAAGACATTCAAACTCAAGGAAGGGCTTTCCTCGGGGTGATTACACCATCCCTTTTCTCTATGAATTAATACACAGCCACTTTGGGTTTATACAACATTTCAAAAAGGCACAATTCTTGGCAGAAGGGATGTTCAGACACAAATTGCCAGCACGTATGCTATAGATTCCTGTCCTGTGGCTTCCTGGGGAGGGGAAGGGTGCTTCCAGGGCCCACCCTCCAGCTCTGCAGGAGGTGAGGCCCTTGGATTTCTCATCTCATGATTTCCTAATGTCTTTATGTGTCTTTTTCTCTCTAATCGTTCAGGTTAGTAATAAGCCTGTCTTCTTTTTAGAGCAAGAAAAGAGGAAAAATCAAACAAGTAATTTTAAACTTGCCTCTGATGAAGATGAAACTGATCTTTCCAGAGAGCAAACTATCCCATTCCTATGTACACACATGCACACACACGTTAAACATACAGAGTGTGCTTACCCACCTATATACGGGAATATAGTATAGACTTGCTGGGAGAACAGAATCAGATAATGTGCATGAAATGATTAACACAATTTCCAACACCTAATAAGCTCTCAATAAATGTGAACTACAATTACAGTCATGAGATTATGCCCAGTGCATTTAGCATGCTGCTGGGCACACTGTCAGTGCTCAGTAATAGATGAGCGGGCTGTTTCTAATCCTCACAGCATGCGCGTGTCCAACAGAACTAAGACTCAGAGAAGTTATGTCACTTACTCAGAGTCACACTTGTGACAAGTTGTCGAGGACTTGAAGCAGATGCCTCTGAATCTAAAATCCTGGCCCTTCCCACTACATTTTGCTGACTCTCAACTTCCTAAAATAACAAACTAATAAGAAAATGTCATTGACTAACAGAGACATTCATTGATCTATTTCAGATTTCAGTGAGACTTCTAAATGCACTGACGTCTCCCACACCAAAATACAGGGCGGGGAGAGGCATCTTATAAAGTATTTTAAAATCTCTTCCCAAGAGGTCTCAATATTTTACGGCTGACTGTGAAAAGTTAACATTCAAAATCATAAACTTATTCTTTGCCCAGTGACATTTTCTTCTTTTCTAATGAATCTGTATTTAAGAGGAAAATTCCAAAATGGAAACAATAGCAATGATGGAGTAATTCATGGCTCAGTGCTATATTAGCAATTAATTCAATTTACTCAGAAATACAGAGAAACCAGTCATCTGCCCCTGTATTTATTTCATTTCATTTCCTGTATCTTGTATATTCCCCAGAGCAATTCTGTGCAGTAATTTTACCTTCCATGCACAAATCTAATAATCTTTCTGTTCTTAAACATCGTGGGTGCGGCAGCATTGTTATTAAATTATTAAATGTACATCAGATAAGTTCCAGTTATGCGGCAGTCTCCAAAATACCTTTTTCCCAGTCTTTCATCTTCCATTGTTTGTAAGTAAACACCGGGGTCTTTATTAGTCATAGGTTTTCTCTTTTTTTTTTCTGTATGCTTCCACTTTTTCTCTTATAAGTTTCATTGCTAATCGCAGGATTTAGTCAGTCTCCTATGCACATTCACTGCTCTGTAATCTTAATAAGCTATATGCAGATGATTGACAGATAATACTTGACAGGATCAAAATTAGAGAATATACAATGAAAAATTCAGAACAGTCAGATCACTTAGTATGCTACACTTTCCCCAATTTTGGCTTCTCTCATAATCATCAACTTGGGAGGGAGAGGGAGGAAGAGAAAGAGAAGATCCGAACATTTCCTCATTCTCTCTTCTCCTGGATGAAAAGCACTGGACTTGAACCAGTCTGAAAGAAATTACCTCACCAAGAAAGTGAAAATCACACCATCAAAATATTAAGTCGAATATAAGGTTCTTTGGCATTTAAGCCAAAATACCAGCCTCTCCTTTCTCAAGCAAGACAAAAAATGCTTTCCACATATCTTATTCTGTTTCATTCACTGAAGAAAGTTGGAGTTTATATAGCATTACTCCTTAAATCTTTAATGAGAAAAGAAATCATGTCATGTTTATTGAAATGATGAGGCCAATTTTTATTGACTCTGTACAATTTATGTGGAGCTGATATTTACCTGACTCCAGAAAGAATTGATTGATGACTTTCTGCTACAATATTTGACTCAACAACCAGTGATCTAGCTAAGAAAAGGAGTTTGGGGCTTGTTGGTTTGTTTGACTGCCTTTATGGTCCATGTTAAACCTCCCCAAAACACAACCAACAGCAAATGTTTTTCACCTGTTTCAGGAGAATTGGGTGACATAAAACTACTAACTAAATTAGCAGCATTGTTTTTGAAGTACCAAGGGCCAGGCCCTAACAAACAAATGGTGCTCCAAAGACTTGAGCCTGGTTCAAGGCAACCTTCTCGGCCTTCCCCAAGACCTAAATTCTTACATTATTTTCAGTCTATAGCCCATTTTCATGAATTAGAAGCCAGCAAAACCTAACTTAGGCAAGCCCTTCTTAGAGGTCATTTACAGGAGAATGCCACTGATACCAGCCATGGGTAGGACTTCTCGTTCTCTGAAAGAAAAACACAGCATTTTCCTCCGTGTTCTGCTACTTTCCAACTCTGATCAAGTTTAAAAGATGACAGCTATGCTGGGATTCCATCCAGAAACATTTTAGGAGGGGAGAAATAAGTGCCTGAGGGGTCATTATTTGATGTGCACACTTGTGGAGAAACCACAAGGCCGTGTTTTTAAGACTCCTGCTCTCTGGTGGTGCGTACGTTCAAAATCGGTCATAATGGATAAAATTTTCCAAATGTGACTTTAGTCCTTTTGGAAAGCAATTGCTGTCAAGAGAAGTATTTGGGTTAATGGTTGGTAATCACCAGTAGGAGCCCAAGGATTAGTAGCTGGGCCTGTGAAAGGAAAAGGGGACACCCAGGGAAGAAATGCGGGAGAGGGCAAGAGCGTCTCAACAAAATCACTGGGAAAGAGGATAACCCCAAATGTCCACCATCAGAGAAATGCATACCAAGGAGACATAGTGGACCAAACTGGTCAGGAGAATCAAAGTGTTTAGCTTAGAATCAAGGTCGAAAGAACAGAGAGAAAGTGCTGAACCTCGACAGCTGTCTTGACTGCAAAGGCTCTTATTTAAAACCTTACAGTAGGTTCACATACTAGGAAAACTCCAAATGAAACAGGCTTTGCAATGAGCAAGTATGTTAGGAATCTGTTTAGTTAAGCCGTTCTGACAGCAAACTACTCCAGGGGCTTCAGTTATGAAGGAAGAGAGTAATTCCAGATTAAAATAAATAATAATTTAGAAGAAATAGTGGGTAGATGTCAGGGGTCTTTTAAAATGCCTTAAGAAGGCATTTTTCTCTCTTGCTTCAAAATAGAAGTTAATTTCTATAGATGTTCTTTTTGAGTAGACATGTGTTATTATTTATACTGCCTTAATGAAGAATTGTTAGGATTTTTGCCGCTTGTAGGGAGTGAAAAAAAAAAAAAAAAAAAAAGGAAAATTCAGACCCTTCAGACTCTTTGTACTTAAAGAGGGAGATGGTGCTTTGGAACAAACTAGTGTGACCAGAAACTGTACAACATCCCAATAAGCAGGGACGATAGCTGGAATCATATGTCTGCCCCTACAGGAATGCAGCAAGGAATTTCAACCTTTGCTTCAAGGGATACAAATACCTTTCTCTCCCAAATATCATACTGGTGCGCACTGACCTACGGCTTCGACATGGAAGAGAGAGAAAGGAAAAGACATCAAAATTACGTAAGGAAGGTTTTCTAAAAATACCTTCCCACAACGTGCCAAAATGACTTATTTCTAATTCATTTTCAAGTCACAGAAACCTAAACACTTTGCTGTATGTTAAGATGTCAAACTAGAATCTTCTTAACCAGCTGAGTCCAACGTGAGTTGGAAATTGCAGTCAAAAGAGTTCTGCACCATTTGCATAAAAGCTGGATGGTCTCAACTCGGCCTCCATATTCTGTTAAAGGGGCAATTGTGAAGGACGATAGAATTTGGGGGTAGCAACTCTGATATTCAGTTATGGATGGGACTGCTATCATTGAAGGCTACCAGATACATTCAATAAGGGGAGAAAGGTATTTTGTCATCATTGTCACCTGTATACAAATTTAGAGCTTTTGTCTTTTTCATCTTCGCTCCCCTTTCTCCTGGTATCACTTTGAGTTTTCTTTTTTTCTATATTTTTATCTTCTGCTGGGTACCAAAGATCCTAATGATAATGGAATCTAATTTAGGGGATGCTCTCTTCAAGATGGAACCTCATCATTTTAAGGCAAATCCCCTGAACCGGGGCTCTTAAAATATTAATATATTACTCTGTACAATCGTATCACATAATTTATATTGCTGGAAATGTGAAAAAGACCTTGTGCCCTGTTCCCAATAGGCTGTGCAATAAACTGATTAGGATTTTAATTAATTTCTTAAGAGCTATGCTAAAGAGAGGTAGTTGAAATCTAACACGCGTGAAAGTCAGACTTTTTTCTGGAACAAAAACTGGAATGAGCCATGTCCACCAGAAAATGTGCAGGAAACGGAGAAGAATGGCCAGGGGATGGCACTTTTCTTGCAGCCTGTGCACTCTGTGTCTTTCAACGATGCTGTTCTCGCTTTTGAAGTAAGAAGACACACGAAGTCCCCTGACTATGGAATAGAGATGAGTTTATATCTGTGGTGGTCAGTCTCCCATGTCTTCCACCCCCCGCCGGCACTCCAGCTGGCTCTGACGATTTCAAAAGGGGACTGGAGCCTGGGCAAGCTGATTGTATCCCTTTGCAGACACTGAAATTAGAAACATATGAAAGTTGCTACCAGTAATGCTGGAGGGAGGTAAAACTGGAAGGGCAGCCTGAGAATCCTGATCGTCAGTCCTTCCTTCCTTACGTATATTTCTATGTTGCAAATGTTTTCATGAAACATGTGCACCTCTTTCACATTCAGAACAAAAAGCCATCCAGTTTAGTTTAAAAAAAAAAAAAAAAAAAAAAAAACAATTAAAATCTAACCACTTCCCACCTCTTGTTCAAAGTCTGATATCAAGGTAAAGGACATACAGTATCTATCACCATTACCTTATATCACTGCTAAGGAGGTAAGAGTGGGGTAAGGGGAAGAGTCTCTGTGACAGGGAATTACAAGTAAATTAATGTGAATTAGAATAATACCAATACTTTACAGCCTGATGCACTTTCCAATCACCATCTCATTCATCCTTAATCTAATCCTGTGAAGTAGACAATAGAAGTGGTCCAATCCCCAACTCGTACAGAGAAAACTACATCTCCGAGGGAAGAGAAAAAAGGCTCAGGGTCACACAGAGAAAAGAAATCTAAAACATCAAACTCATTCACTTTTTAAAAACAGCATAACTGGGAGCCTGCCATGCTTTTTCAACACCCTGCAAGGCTATAGCTATAAATGAAGCAAGAAGAATTTTGGCATATTTGCTATTGCATAATTATTCAAGAAGGCACAAGTGCTCCGTCAACACGTTTGACTCAATCACAATGAAGAAAGGCAGCCAAGATTTCCATGCCACCCACCCACCGAATTAGCAGAGATATAGGCATTACGGTTATGTCCTATGTTCCCGTCATCCATGGTGTGAGAAAGCTCATCAGCAGAAAGCGGGTGATGTCAGAGGGCCAGTGTAGCATCAGAGGGGATGCTGGCTTTCAATCCTGTTCTCAGTCACTGTGATTCCATGAGAGAGAAAGTCTTGGCTTGGAAATAGTAAGCCTTTACCAATTCCTGAGCTGTCAATACCCCTTTTCAACTAAAGAAAACAGATTTCAGACTCATCCTGTTCAGAGGCAATAGTGTCTAGCTAAATATGTTCACTTTGGGTATTCTTTCAACCTTTGTAGGCATCCCACTACTGTATATACATATTATATATATATACATATATATACACACACACGCGCGCACAAGCACACACAATGGAATACTGCACAGCCCTAAAAAAGATGAAATCTGTCATTTGCAACAACATGGATGAAAGTAGAGAAGTAGAGGGGATCGTGCTAAGTGAAATAAATTCAAAGGAGAAAGACAAATACCAGATGATCTCAGTCATAGACATAGTATAAAGAAACAAAACGAGATGTGCCCCCATGGAGTAGCAGTTAGGTCAATTGCCTCCAAAGGACCCTGACCCCAGAGGGGAAATAACCAGTGTGATCAACTAAAGAAAACGTAAAATAAAATGCTCTCTTCATGCCTGTCTGTCTATTCACCTTCATTCCTGCCTGTACTTTTCCTTTTTTTAAAAAAAAAAAAGGAAATAAACAAAACAAACAATACAAAATGCAACTCTTGGGCATTGACAATAGAACCGAGGTGACCACTGGGGAGATGGGTGGACCCACAAGTAGTGGGGGGGTCTGTGGACAGTGGTGGTGGACTCTTGGCAATTTGGTGGTGGGCATGTTGTGTTGACATATATTTGACTTATGTGAACCTACCCACATGGGCTTAATTATTTTATAAATCAAAGTTACCTCAATACAAATTTTTTTAAATCAATGAGGAAAAAGAAAAGGTGAGGGCAGGAGTGGAATCCCTGAATCAGATGTGAGCACAGGCCCAGCACCTTCTCTACACAGAGCAGGGAAAGTCAGTGGGATGGGGTCCTTTCATGGAAGGTTGTCTCTCTTCGGAAACTTGTTAGTGCTCCTTGTAGGTGGGACACCTAAGAGAGATGGAGCTCCCTCGGCCTCCAAACTTTGGGAAGAGCATGTGCAGTCAGACTGAATCGCGTTTTCATTCAGAGCTCCAGGCTCATTCCACTGAGCCTCAAGCAGCAGTTGAACTAAGGAGTGGGAGTCACAATCTCCTTCCCTGTCTTTTCCAAACCAACTTTGTGAATCTGGGCATGCCACTTCTCATGTGGTTTGGGGTTTACTTCGGTGCCAGGTAAGTGGGTTAGTCTAACTCAGTGCTTCTCAGAATTGGCTCCATGGAAGAATCGAATGCCCTGAAGAGCTTTATCAACATGCCCAGGTGGGGCTCCGCACCTAGAAATTTTCTAGTGAGTTAGCATGTGCTAGCCACTGGTATTTTTAAAGATTCCCAGAAGGCTTTAATATGAGTTCAGGTGAGAGGGTCCCAGGCGTAGATAATCTCTAAGGTCCTCCCACTGCAAGCATTCTCGACCTCTTTGAACCTCACGTAGGTGCTAGAGGCCCTTTCTTCTTTCCATTTGCTCTACCCAGTTTTCCCACAAACGCTTTTGCCTTTGCTACAACTGCAGATCTTATGCTACCAGGAGAAATGCCAACATCAAAAAACTAAAGTTTCTTCTCCCAAAGGGACTTCCGTCGTTTGGTGAAAATCACAGGTTTGTAGATTCACGGACCTGGTTCTGAATCCTGGTGGGGGTCTTTGAGCAAGTTTCTAAATCTCTCTAAGTCTCAGTTGTCTCATTTCCAAAGTGAGGACAAACCTAGGCTGACCCTACATATCATTTTAAATGGGACAGTACCTTTTATTCCATATTTCCTGACTGCCCCATTGTTTTCATATAAATATCAATACTGTCCCATTTTTAATAAACCAGGACCATCTTTAACACAAGACAAAAGGGAGAGTTGGTTGCCCCGATTCCAGTCTGCTGAGGGGACCCTAAAGCAGCTGGCCCTTTTGCCCCGCGTTAAAGACGCTCTTTACCGGTGCTGACTGCAGTGGGCTGTGGCCAATACTGCTGTTCCCACTTCCTGTGAGGAAGCAGCCACGGGGGAAAGGATTCCTCTGTATCACACATGCCTGTTCCTTCAAAGGGAGCAGAACAATGCAGTGTACTCGAGCTGCAAGTAAGTACTGTGGGGGTTATCTTTTGCACTTAGGGGTATCTCTGACACTGTGGGTGTTATTGGACATTTCTGGCACTAGGATGGTTAAATAAAGCAGCACGTGTTTTAGGCTGGACATTTAGAGTGGCACTTATAGGAGCACCAAATTTGGTTTTTGCCTAAGGTGCCAAAATTCCTTGCCACTGCCCTGGCCTTTTGCGTGAAGTCCCACCAGACCAAACATCATTACTATGTAATTATCCATGGGCATCATGTCGTACTTACTTATTGCCGGCCTGGCTGCTCTGCTCCTGCTCGGATTGCTCCACCTCCTCCCCTCCCTTTAGTCACCAGCACATAACTCCATTTTTGCCATCCCCATGTCCCATTTTTGTCTCAAGGAAATATGGTCAGCCTAGACAAGCCTATGTGATGGATCACTATGAGGAGTGAATGTATGCAAAGCACATTGTCAGCGAGTGCTGAATAAGTATTGGTTACTGCTCACTCACTCCTACCATTCAGAGGCAACCAGGGGTTCTATGCTCATAGAGGAAGGAGCTGGAGGAAAGCCATTCTGAATTTCTAGAACCCCAAGAGCCACCTTTGGCTGAGCAGTTCCATGTCAGCCAGAAAGACACTTAGAGCTTCCAAGTTCTGCTTCCCCACCATGAACAGCACTGTCCTCCCTCCCGGAGACAGCTGAGCAGCGGAAAATGATCCATCTCCACACCCTGGAAGTGGGAAGCTACGAGTGTGAACAGGGAGACCTGCAGGCCATGGAATAAGTAGGCCAGCCCTGGCCTCCTGCAGCCAAAAGAGCAGGGAGAGTGAAGCAAACTGTCAGAGGACCATGGAGTTCAGAGACACAGGAGCAGAGAGCTGCGTGCAACAGACGCAAGAGGAAAAGATGAGAAAAGTAAGAGCTATCTGCCCTTCCAGCTTTGGCAGGACCCTGGAAGAATGCCTCAGATCACTGAGAATAAACAGTGAGGAAAGTGGTCAGCACTGTTGTAACTAAGATTGCTGTCAAAAATCAGCTTTACCCAATCCATTCATAGGTGGGCGTAGGAAAAAGACCAGCAGGAAACATGCTAGGATGTTAATACAGCGTGTGGCTAAGTCGTGAATGTGTCGCTCCTTTCTAGTCTCTTCAGTAGACAGGCTTCCCCTGCTGTCTGAAAGTAAAGCATTCTTAGGAAAACTTGCACAAGACCAAAAATGATGCAAAGAAGCAATTATCATTGATTTATATGGAAAAAAGTTTAATATTCTCAAACCCTCCCCCAAAAAATAATCTGCAAAATCATTCCAAAACCTCAAGTAAGAAGAGATCAATGAAGCTGGTGGGTTATCCATTCATGACACCATATTCTCTAAGATCCGGTGTCAGAACCGGCCACGGCAAATAGCAATGATGCCAGCAGCCCAGATCTGAATCTTTCTGGCTTGTGGTGGTGTCACTGGGCTACACAGTGTTTTGGAACCTGGGGACTGTTACGTGACAGCAAACACAAGTCACTCCCTGGGGAATGCTGATTCAGTCTCTAGTAACAGAACCCAACACTGAACACAGGCATACAGAAACCACAACCAAACCAAGGAGGTGCTTATATTTTATAAAACAGCACTTGTCAGTACTTCTCCAGCCTAAACATACATACAGCCTCATATACGATAGCATGGATTGCTAAGAGGCCCTCCCAGACGTCAGAGGCAAAATTTTCCTATAACATTCAAAATTCTTCCTGTGGCAAAAACAATGGCAATTCACTCCCCTGGGGAGACACACATTTTCCATGTGGGAAGCCCTTGATGCTTCATTAATCCAAGTTCTGGTATTTCTTATCTTCTGCCTGCCTCTATTTCAGTTCTCGTGTGGACCCACTCGGAGAAAGTTAGAGAACAATCCCACCCTGTCACTCTATCTTTAGGGGCTGTCCCACGTGGCCTGAAGAAACCGTCCCTCTCTCATCAACCCTGTCAGGTGAGGAGATGAGACTTTCAGAGAAATCAGCTAGCTGTTTACCCTTAAAACTCCTTGTAAATTTTCACCTCCCAAAACACTTAATCGAGCTGCAAACAGATTATGAAGAAAGCAGTATCGCTGACAAGGAAAATAGAGTTGGGTACGTCTCAAGGTTAGGGTTAAGAATTTAGGAAATTCAGTCTCCACACATTTTCAATTAAATGGCGCACAGAATCCATGCACCAATTGGCCAAATTTTATCTACCACTATTTAAATTCAAGATTCGAGCTCAGTTATAAAGCATTCTTTGAACTGAGTTATAAATTCAGTTCAAGATGGGATTTACAATGAACAGTGTACCAAGGTATATCAAAATCAGTTAGCTCCTTTAAAAGTTGAATGTGGGAAGGAACAAAAATACAGTTAAAAGGGAAAATATCACATCAACTAGTTGAAACAGGATTCATACGTAGGTTGGCCATTCATATATGCATTCATTCAACAATGATTGGGTACCTACTTTATGCCAGATACTGCAGGAACCTCAGAATACACAAATCACAAGGTAAAGTCTGTCCTTTATAGAACTTATATTACGAGGAGGAGGTGTGGGAATAATTACACTAAGTCATTAGAAACTGAGTCAGAGCAATCATGGAAAATAATTGCAAAAATGTTGTGACAGAGACAAACAGAGAAAGTCGATTGTAGACAAGGCTTCAGGGAAGCCCTCTCTGAAGGGAGGTATTTAGGCTGAGATGAAAGGAAGAGATGGGAGCAGTCATATTAAGAGCTCAGGAAGAGACCATGCCAAGTAAAAGAAATAGCAAATTCCAAGGTCCTAAGTGGGACTGTGATGGACACACAAGGGAACCCAGGGTGAGAAGAGGAGGCAGAACAGACCAATCATGACTTGAAATACCCAAATGGTGATACTAAAAGCAACA
Source organism: Solenodon paradoxus (assembly GCA_004363575.1). Taxonomy (NCBI): domain Eukaryota; kingdom Metazoa; phylum Chordata; class Mammalia; order Eulipotyphla; family Solenodontidae; genus Solenodon; species Solenodon paradoxus. The sequence continues at coordinate 92,987 of RJWH01004701.1, forward strand.
CTGCCAGAAATCATTTGTTGGTGCACCCTGGTAGAGCAGTGGTTAGGTCAACGGTTTCCAAAGGAACAGGCCACGTACCCCTGGGTTCCAGTCCCGCACTGGGAAGAAATAACCAGTGTGAACTAAATAAAAATAAAATAAAGATGCTTCTTACTCTTTTTTCTTGCTGCCTGCCTGCCTACTCATCGTCATTCCTGCCTGCACCTTTTCTTTAAAAAAGGGAGAAAGCAAGGAAGGAAGGAAGGAATCATTTGTCTGGATTGTGCAAAATGGTAGATGTTTCATCTGAAAAAAACTGCACATTTTGCCTTCTTTCTCTTTAAGGGCTTTCCATTCACACACTGAATCATACCTAATAGCTCATACAGTTTACTTTCTTCAGAAAATTATTAAATATTATCGTCAGCCTCACTAAGGAACTCTGAAGTGTGACACAGTTCTTTAGTGCATTTAGCACATAAGCAGATAAAATTCCCACCATACACAGTGTAAAAGTCCTCCATCAAATCAGTTAACTCCAAAACAATTAGATATTTGCTGCCTGTCCTAGGGAGCCAACCGCGCTTGAGCCCTGGGGGATTAAAGAGGTGGGATTGCAGATGCAGGTGCTGTTCCTTACAAACTTGCCACATCCGGTTGGCCCCAACCAGCTCCGAGAAACAGAGGTCAATCCTCGAGCAGACAAAAGAATGGGACCAATTTACAAAGCATGCTTCCTTTTCCCATCACCAGAAAAGTTGTAAATGTTATGAAATACCCATCTCAAAGTTCTCCTGATCACTTTTAAGCCATTTGGTAAAGAAAATGGATTGCAAGAGTTTTCCAAACTAGCTCACTGATCTTTCCTTGTCATGGCAGGATGAAAGAATTCACCATTTGACTAAAGGTCAATGTTCCAGAAATATTTATTGGTGACAAAAAGGGGAAGACTATTAAGGAAATACTTATTCATTACCTTCACAATTGCATGATTAGCTATACGAAGTACTAGACATACCTTTGCTCCATCCTTACTCATCTTTCCAAGTTCACGAACCCATGTGTTATTTGTCTAGGTTGGGGGTTCTTCTCCTAATAAATTTAAGGGTATCCCCTTTCAAATAAATGACTCATTGTTGGTTACATTTTAAATTGTGCATGATTTTAGTTCTCCACGAGCAATGTTTGATGCATACATCTTTAAAAAAAAAAAAAAAAGTGGTCAAATGGCCTAACCTTTTAGCAATAAAATTGTGTGCAATAAAAATGCTGGAGGGCACCAGTTACTGAACTGCCAGAGACTAGAGAATTATTAGACCCCATAATTCTGTACTGCAAAACCAAATTTGTAGATTTTTTTACTTGAAAAAAAATCCAGGAAATTAAATGGAAAGACCTGTAGTAGTGAAATATTAAAGGCAATTTCAAGTGCACAAAAAGGTCAGAAGCCAAAAATAAAAAAACTAAAAAGATATGGAAATAACATTAATTTTCGCATACTTTCATGTATGCCTGTACTTAAATATTCCTATTTCAGCCAACCAGACCCAGACTGGGGCAGAGATGGAGAAGCAGGGGGAAAGGAGACAGGAGTAGCTCGGCATCAGGGAAAGTTAGAAATATGAATGTAAAATTTTAAGTTAGTTTGGAAATGTTACATTTGTTTTCAATTTCCAAAATAAGAAGTCATGTTGCATGTATATATAGAAACTCTGGCAGAAAGGCGTAAAAGCTAAAGCAAAATTACTAGACTTCAACCCTAACAAGTAAGTTTTACCAAAAATTTATCCAGATTCTTGGTTCCTTGAAAGACTACAATTCTGGGTTCCTGTTCTTAACTTCACCTGAACTGAGTTTCAATTTTGGTCAGAGAGAGAGTGCATCAGAGGGTGGATGGGTAGGCAATGGCTTCAGTCCCTTGAGGCGTGTCTGTGTGAAGAAGAGTCTACTGCCTACTTACTTCAGAAGCTATCACTGAAAATACATAGCTTCAGCTTGAAGACACAGCAGTCACACCTCATTTTAATAATAAGCATGTAGGAAGGGATGGGGAGAGGCCAGAAACCTTATAAGCAGCCTTTTAAAATAAAAGTCAATGTGTCGATAAATGTGTTGAATGTCAGCATCTTTAATACCACTAGTTAAAGCATGACCCAATGTTGTAGACTATCGTTTAGAGATGAATGGGGGCAAGTCTTATCTTCACACCTGCTAAGTCACTAGGGCCTTTGCTTATATTGTGTCTATACTCTTTCTTCAAACATGCTGCACAAAAAAGATGATCTGTGACAGACGATCGCTACAACTCGAAAAGCTACACAACGCATGATGAAATCTTTTTCTTTCAAATACCGATCTGTGTGGTAGTAACAGTGGATGGCGGAAAGAGAGATTTATAGTTATGACCAATTTTTATTTATCCTTACCAATTTGTAAATCATGCTACCACTTCAGTAACCATGCTTAGAAAGAATCACGTCATTCCTAGCTACTGCCTTTCACTATCAACACAATCTCACCATAATGGGTAACACTAAACTACTCCAAGAATAATCTATAAATGAATCCTGGATTACTAGTCTAAAGATGGTGGTTGCAAATGATTACATGAACCAGTCGATGTCACTTTGAAAAGCTTAAAGTCTGTCTATGGATTTTCGTAGTTTATAATGTAACATTTTTATGAAGTGATTTTGCCCTTACATAATAGCTTTCATCTTCAAAACACTTCACAAACATGAACTGCTTACATAAAAAAGCTATATTACCACAAAATCAGAAAATGGGAATGCTGAGGCTCGCTAACCCACAGTCACTCTCACGCATTCGATATGCTTAATCTACAACACAGGTTACATTTTTCAGAAAATGTTTAATTATATACTGTTCATGAAATTGTCCAAAGGGTTATTGGAGCTCTTACCATTCAGGCATTATTAATATTCATAAAATTCTCCCTTTGACTGAATACTTTGTATTTGTATACTTTGAGCAAAGAAGACTTTCATGGTAGATCTTGATGATCCCCTTAGTTTGTTAAATATCAATCAAAAAGGGATGTTAAGCAAATCCTGATAATACAAGTATAATGGTAATAAAAAAATTAATTGCCTAATAAATGGTCCTGGTTAAATAAATTAGAATACATCTGCATGATATAATGTGATCAATAATAATATCATTAAAAGTTTTGAAGAATACTCAGGTGCATGAGGAAATTTTCACATTTTGACATTAGCTTTTTTAAAGGTCACAAGATTATATACCCTATGATGCAAATGTTATAAAAGAAAGAATTATCTACAGGCACAAAAGGTAATTGGATGAGATAATATAGGTGATAGGGGCACTGCAATTTTATTTCCTTTTTTGGACTTTGTTATTTAAATTCTTGGTCATAAATTCTCTTTTTAAATCACAGAACATAAACATTGCTAAAAGGAAAACAAAAGCACAGTCTTGCCTTCGAGAGTGCACGCTTTACTAGAAGAAGAAACTATCAATCAGTATGAGCATTTCTTTGAGAGTAGAGCACAGAGAGTACATGGGATAACCCCGGGTAGAAATCGGAATAAAAGGAAGAGAATCTTTCACTGGGGCTTGCGAGATAAGCAGGTATGCATGTTAACAGAGAATGCATTCTAAACAGAGCATCTGCAAAGACACAGACACATGAGTCACATGGAAACACAGGAAAAGCAAGCACATCATTGGTGCAAAAACTATGGGAGGAATCTTAGATAATGGAGATGCCAGATGAGAGAAGAAGACTGTGAGGAAGAATCCAACTTTAATCTTTCTACACGATGGGGACAGTCAGCCGGCGGATGTGGAGAGGTCAAGAAATTAACATGATTAGATGAGTAATTTAGATCACTGACTGCAGCAAGCAGAGAATTAAAGAAAGGCCAGAGGAGAATCAGTGATAATACAGAGGAGATTCGGATATGTTTATCCCGGGAAAGAACTGTGGAAACAGAAAGGAAAGGAGATTGTTAAGAAATAAAATCAACCTATCCAGAAGGAATTTATGTATATATTTTCTAAATGTAATTGTACATCTTATTCTCCCTGGCCCAGGACGCTAACTCTTGGGGTGGTGTGGACTGTGCTTTGGTTGCAGGCAGCTGACCAATCTACTCCACTAGGGCGCGGCAGAGTCAGCTATCTTAGTGGCCAGTGAGATGCAAGTAAATGAGAAAAAGCATCCACAGTGATTCTCAAGTTTGTGAATGGAGCAAACGTGTGGACAATAGGACTATTCCCTAAATGTTACGCATTTGGGCAAAAAGTCAGTAAATTTGGCTTTGAATATGCATTACGCGGGATAACCAAATAAGAATGAACAGTAGGTTGCATGGATTCCTATGTAAGTCATAGGGAGAAGATAGAGGAAGAGACTTTCAAACAGGACGTACAGCTGCATGCTTAAAAAAAAAAAAAAGAGGTGGGGAGTGACGGAATCACCCTAGAAGACTGGGCAAACTACATGTGGAGATAAATACACCAAACCAGCAAGGACCAGCAAGATGGAATGGTCAAAAAGAACAAGAACATGGAAGCCAAGAAGCAGAGATTTTTAAGAATTAAAATTGGGAAAGCTTACAAAAGGTTAAATAAGAAAAGGCCAAAATGCATCATTAAGTCTTGACAAGAAGAATCCGCACTTGACCACTGTGAAAGCAGTCTTCGTGGAGGTGTGGACGGAAGCTTACAATGGATGAAGGAATCATTCTGACTTAAATAGAACATGAATGCAGAACTCCTCCACCAGCTTCACCGTGAACTGAGGAAGAGGGAGAGAGCCAGTACTGCAGGCAAACCCAGGAGGAGGAAAGGGCCTTGACTTTATTTCTAGGCCACGCCTGCAATCACAGCAAAGATTACCAAGAAAAAGAAGTCACCTTTTTTCACCCGAAGTATATATATAGGGAGCCACAAAAACAAAGATATGCCAGCACATGTCCAAATGTTTACTCTTAAAATGTCAACCCACAAATTCACATTTGCAAGATCTTTGTCAGTGTGAAAAAATCCTGAGAACTCATTTCCAAAATCTCACCCTTAAATTTTTCTGTTACTCAGGTAACTAAAAGAGTTAACTCATATAAAGATTAGAATTGATAGCCACAGATAATTTGGAGCCAGGAATAAATTTATTTGTAGCTAAATTACCTATTAAATGGCCAAGATATTTTAAATTAACTGAATAACTCTTTCAATATTAAGTAGACTTCAGGCTGATTAGATGAAAACCCATTGTGCAGTATAAACTAGTTAAAGACGTTTGTATAGATACTTCATTTTATTCTGGTTTTATTTGGGCTATTTAATTCAATATTAGAAACTTTAGCCCACATTAAGGTCAAAGCCTACACATCCCTCTTTTCTTCAACTCATCTGGAAACGTCTAATTCATTACATAGATAAGATCCATAAAAAGATTTATTATTTCTAACCCAATAATTGTGCTTTTAGGAATTTATCATATGACATCACAGGAGAAAACGCTGCAAGCACAGACATGGTTCCTAAGAGAGTATCCGGAAAATAAAACGTGCAGCCTGAAACTTCATCAGTGAGGGGAAACTGCACGAATTACTCCATCCACTTAATGGAGTAATACACAGTCATTTGTTTCATCAAAGAAAGCTGAATACAATTATTCATTCTGGCTACAATCATATTATAAACTATGGATGCAAACCAAAATATTCTTAAAGATAAAGTCATACACAAATTCAAAAAAGAAAAAAAAAGGCTATGCTGAAAGAATAAGAAAGATTAGTTTTTGTTTTTGTTTTTTAATTTTCCTTCCAGAAATAGAAAAGAGGGAGGGAAGTGGAAGGAGGAGGAAAGGAAGATGGGGAAGGAGGGAGGGAGGGAGGGAAGGAAGGAAGGAAGAAA